>JAMQGT020015027.1:0-20974 GCA_024447675.2 Pterophyllum scalare
GCATTTGGATGTGACGCTGAGCACGTGCACTCAGCTTCTTTGGACGACCAACGCGAGGTCTGTTCTGAGTGGACCCTGCTCTATTAAAACGCTGGATGATCTTGGCCACTGTGCTGCAGCTCAGTTTCAGGGTGTTGGCAATCTTCTTGTAGCCTTGGCCATCTTCATGTAGAGCAACAATTCACCTTTTAAGATCCTCAGAGAGTTCTTTGCCATGAGGTGCCATGTTGGAACTTTCAGTGACCAGTATGAGAGAGTGTGAGAGCTGTACTACAAAACTGAACACACCTGCTCCCTATGCACACCTGAGACCTAGTAACACTAATGAGTCACATGACATTTTGGAGGGGAAATGACAAGCAGTGCTCAATTTGGTCATTTATGGGTGTAGTCTCTTAGGGGTGTACTCACTTTTGTTGCCGCTGGTTTAGACATTAATGGCTGTATATTGAGTTATTTTGAGGGAAGAATAAATTTACACTGTTATATAAGCTGCACACAGACTACTTTTCATTGTGTCAAAGTGTCATGTGTGTCAGTGTTGTCCCATGAAAAGATATACTTAAATATCTGCAGAAATGTGAGGGGTGTACTCACTTTTGTGATACACTGTAACAGACCTAGCTTGTTCAGCTGATGGAGTGTGGTTGGCTGCAGCCCTTCATACCAATGTTTTGTGCTGCAGATGTTCAACAATCACTGCTAATTGTACACGTGTCTTGCACTTGCATACTTAGCTTCCCTCATCACACTGTTTATACATATATATATATATATATATATATATATATATATATATATATATATATATATATATAAGATCTCTGACTTGTATTAAAAAAACGTCCAAAGTCTAAACATACGTAATGGTAAATGGACTAGTTCTTATAGATCTACTCTTCTGAGCACTCAAAGCACTTATACAACATGTTTGCATTCATTCAAGCACATCCATGATTAACTAAGCTAAGTGCTTTTATTATCTAACATTCACACACATTCGATACTCCAACGGTTGCGTCGGAGAGTAACTTGGGGTTAAGTATCTTGCCAGACAGATACATAAAAAAAATGTCAACCATAACTTCATTTTTTTTTAAAACACAGCTCTATTGACAAAATATCTCTCACTGCTTATTGAAGGGGAAAATCCATCCATATATATTATAACAGCAAACTGTTACCTTTTTGCCCAGGAAGGTAGATGGGTTTATCTGTTTGGATGAAGGTCAGGGGACGATAGGCTTTGATCATGACTTTTCTGACTTCTTTTGAGTAAAATGTGTCTCCTCGCACTTCCACCTGAAAATCTTGCACCTCTCTATTTTGTACCAAAGGTGCCTGGAACAGTGGGATATTTTAGAGCCATTAACGCTTACTATAAAAGCAAACAAATGCATTTTGTGTGAGAAAGGATTCATTTCCTACCTTAAATTGAGCACAGGTTTGAAATGCTTCATTTGATGTGTGTGTGAATAAAGTTGTGTTCTTCTCTGGGGACATCAAAGTGACAGTCATGACCAGAGTCTCACTGGGCTGTCGGAGAGTTGCACAGAATTTGGTCTCAGCTCCAGCTTCAATAACTGCAGGAATGGCCACCAGGTACTGCCTGCACACAGTTTCACACACACAGCAGTTACCTCTCTGCATTTAACTTCGAAGAGCTTTCCACATACAAAATTAGACAAACTTACGGATCAGCCACTACTTGATCCACACGCATCCAGCCCAGGAGGACACACAGTGTCGATGTCCACCTCACAATCCAAAAATGATCCATGACTGCGATGATCCAGAGTCTGCTTCTGCTAAATATTTGTTTTTGCCAATGTACTCTATCCTCTCTTACTCGATACTATAGCGTCCACTTATTGGAAACGCACTCATGGGATCGCTATTTTTCTACAACAGGAAGTACTCGCTAGTGATGTGACGCTGATGTTTCGAAACCATGCTCCGAAGCGGGTCAAAACACCCACATCACGTGAACATGGCTATGAGAGGATTTGGTGCGTTTCTCTCCTGCTGATTTCCTCTTTTTTCCTTTACGAAGCTCAGTCATTCGGGCTGGCCTTGTAGTTGCAGAATGAATGCTTTGATATACCGTTTCTATTTATTACAAGCGGACACAAGCGCATTTATATTTCTTTATTATTGTTGCCGTGGATTGTGGAGACTTAAACATCAAGGTCCAAAGTGCAATTAAATAAATGATGGCTTATTCAGTGATCGCTGTCGTATAGATGAGACAATGAGAAAGAAAGAGACTGCTGGCAGAGCTTTTTTAGAGAGAGAGAGAGAGAGAGCGGCGCAGTGCCTGTAAATTCATTAAAATATCCCAATAAAAACCGCCCATGGAGAAAAATAAAACAGACACTTTCAGCTCTGACTCCGTCTATACTCTACGGCTTTATAAAACTGAATTTGCAGCATCAACTGACTTCATTCTCCCTCTAATCTGCAGCAGTCCACATGAACTGGACGGGCAACCACCTTTGACCTATAGGGGCTGTCGGCTTTTTGCTATTTGGAGAAAAAAAAACCCGCTATTAATCTTTACAACGATATTACACTCATAGAGAAATAAAGCTATAAAAGTTATAAGGAAAATGTCTGTCTTCGACTGCAGGGGCAAAGCAGGAGAGACATTTTCTGTGGGTGTAGAAGCTGGATTAATGAACTCACCACACACTGGGACAGCTAACTGTCCTCAACATATTTCCATCTTGTTTTGCCATTTTCAAACTTTAAAATTAGCTGCATGAGCTTAATGACCTCTTTTTAGTAGTAAATGACTTTCTGGCCCATAATCTGTGAAATATATGTCAACTATACATCCCTTTTTCATGATATTAAGTCATTCTGAGCCATAAACAACATCGCGATCACAGGATAGAAGCTGCAGTCAGTTTCTGGCAAAGTGACTTTTATATATTCTTTATTTATCTGGATATAAAATTGTCACTGAAATGCCGTTTAAGAGAGATCTGGTCAAGAGGCAACAGAAATTGCAAAAAAAAAAAAAAAAGTGGCCAATAAGGACTGGATTGATAATAAAGTAGATACAATAACACAAACTCAAAGATAGTTGCAAAACAGGTTATTTCTTTATTTTATACATATAAGCCCTCCATAAGTCCTGTTGAACAAAGTCTTTTTACCAATATAAGCAGAGATATTACACATTAAAAACATATAGAAACATCGAAAATGATTTTTGGCACAGCACTGACAAGCTGGGTTCCTTTTGCTTTTATTTTTATTTCCTTTTTTCCCTCTCCATCCCAGCACTATCAGGAGGAGCCGCGGATGGAGCGTTCCGCTTCCATCCTTCCTCAGGGAGGAGCTTGGGTCCTTCTTTCTTACACCTGTCCCTAATCAGGCGGTGGAGTGGCCGGCAGTTAAGGATCGAGGGGTGTGGATTACGTGAGATCCTCACCTGGCGGACTAATATTCCCCCGAGATTTTCTCCCCGGCGAGTAAGGAGTTCTCGCTTAAGACACTACATGACGCTTGATTCATTTTGCACTGTCAGGCTGACACTCTCTTCTCTGGGAGAGTCGCAGCTCGCTCCCCTACTTCCACTGTTGATTCAATGCATTCCACCTACATTAAATAAACAGTGAAAACTCTCCAACAGTCATTTGAGTCCGCTCTTTGGGTCCGGTTTAAGCCACATCATGACAATGAGGGGCACTTCCTACAAAGTCTGATCTGCACAGGCCCATCCACTCAGTCATGCTGGTTACATTGTTGCTGTACAAGTATTAAACTGTAAGCTCGCACTGCAATAACTTATTGACGATTCAGAGGTTTTATTATTTTTATTAATTACCAAATCGTATGAATTTGTCTAACTTATAGTCAAAGTGTGTCTGAATTCAGCCGAGGGAGCTCAGTGACTTTGTTAGGTGGGCCTGGCCCCCAAGGCCCTTCCATAAGGCTGATGCTGCTAACCCGTTACCGGCATACTGCACAGTCAGGAACATTCATGCTGTTAAATGAATCAAAAAAGTTTTAAAGGTAAAAAAAAAAAATCATTAATTACAGGTGATCAATTTCTTAAAATTCTTATGACATTTTTTTCCCCTTTTTTATTCCCACTTGTGGTGTAACTAGTTTACTAGTTTAACTAGTTTAACAAAACCTCAGATTCAGACGGTGCCCATGTCACAAGATATCCGAAGCAGGATAGGTTGCAAATAAAGTTAAGGAAAATTTCTTCATGGCAGAGGATGATGAATTTGACCAATAACTAAATAAATCCGAACAATGTGAAAATGACCTTTGGTCAAAATTAGCCCATGAAAACTCAGTAATTTTTACCCTTTTTTAAACACAGAAAACACATGTAGGGAGGTTTGTTTGTGTGTGTATTCATTTTATTTAGTCAAAAAACGATTTTTTAATAAATAAATTTCTCCAAAACATGTGCTAGTCATAATTATTTATAGTCTGGTATAATAAGTAGTTTAGCTTTAAATTGTGCAGAGCTATTTTGCATCAGTGTTTCACAGAATAACGTTATCAAGATGTGGCAATAGCCAAATTGGCCAGCAGGTGTCACTGTGGAGATTGGTTTCAGATTGTTTTGAAACTTTGATACAATTCCGGCACAAATGCTTCGAACACTTCAGTGTTTCACAAAGCCTCGTTTTGCACATCACTGGCACTCATGTACTCTTGTGATTGCTACTTTTCTATAACAGTAAGTACTGGCAAATGTGCTGTGTGGTTGTGACTCCTATACACAGTCCACAAACTTGTGGCCAGGAATGGAAACTGCAGCGCTTTTAACGTCCAATTTGAACGAGAGCATTTAAAAAACATGATAAGCAATTATTGCCAAAAATCGCAACTTTACAACCGGTCTGGTGAAGAAATAATGGACTAATTCCCAGTTAAAGTTTGAATACCATAAAAATCATGAAAAACCAGACAGTGGCACTTTTGAATGCCTCCTTTTGAGCAGCAGAACATTGACATTTAATCCTTTAATGCCGCATTTTACATCATGCAGCTGCGTAATGAATACTGGTTTATGAGCAGCAGAGAAAATGGCATTCTGTCTGGTCATTGAAGGCTGCTTTTTCCACTCTGTGACAGCTATTATGGCATTTACCTACATTAGTTTAAAACATTAATTTGTTTAAATTATGCAATCACCACACCACGGTTTTACCAAATCAAAGAAGACAAAGAGCAGCCCCCACTGTACAGTAGGTGAGTTTAGACCCCAAAATGGGCCGCTTTTTCCCGACCTCTGTGACAGCTATTAGAGTGTTTTCTTAAATTATGCAATCCCCACTCCATAGTTTCACCCAATCAAAGAAGAGCAAGTGCGGCCCGCACTAATTCATCATAGATTCACTTTGCTGCAAATCGATTGCTTGATTTGACCTAATTTTTCTTTTCTTTAGCAAACTTAGGCCCCATTTACACAGCAACGTTGGAAAATTTTGATGCATTTTTGCCTCTCATTTACACAGAAAACAATTCAGAAATGATGTCCGTTTACACAGAAATGCAAAAACCCTGAAAATGCTGTAGTTCCTCATGCCAGGCCACAAGTTGGCGGTGTGGCTATAGGAGCCGCAACCATAGCGCGCATGTGCGAGTGCCCCCGTTTCCAAAATAGGCCAATATGTATAGTCTGACTATGCATTTTGATTATTTATAAAAGCATAACAAAGCAAACAAAAGACAGAATGCTTTTTCTTAAACCAGTGGAGACTTTAACTTTTATTAAAATTCAGATCAGCTCTACAGTAGTTAGACTAATGCCACTGTATAATAATAGTCTTGAAATTTAATAATCTTACCAACAGTGTGTCAAGAATACTATTTTCACTCATCCCAAATGCAGATCAAAGTAGCAGAGATGGGGCGGGCAAACCTTTTGGCTCAGGGGCCTCTTTGAATTTTAAAATATGACAGATGGGCCACGTCAGCACGAGATGCATACATATCAAACATAAATCTAAAAAAGACATTACAGTGTTAATGCTTTCATCCAGTTTTAGTGGGAACAGTGTTGTTTGAATGATACTTTACTGATCCCACAATGGGGAAATTACAGTTAACAGAACACCCATCCAAGAAGACAAACAAACATGGAGAGATAAGTGACCTGTGGCCACGCTGCCCCCTACTGGAGGCACTGCCATTAAAAAGACGGAAACAATAGTGAAAAAATATAGGGATGAGTAGGGAAAATCATAAACTCATATTCATATACATACACACATACACAGTATAAGGTTACAAAAACCTCTGCGATAGTGCAGGAAACATGGCATCTAGCATGGGAGCAGTAGGGTAGGGAAGGGCATGGATGGAAGGAAGCCAGCTGAGGCGAGAGGGCACAGCACGTAATACACTATACATGTCAAACATATTCAAGGTTAAAATATCAACAGACAAATAACTGAAAGATAACCATGTCTGGAACAATAGTACAGACAAACTTTATTAAGTCCTCTCAGAGTTGATTTGGGATGCTGACAGGAGGAGGACGCCTTCTTCCCCTGTCTGCTGCAAGACTGAACCAGGGAAAGGGTCATTGGTGACACACACAACTTAGTGACGTTTATAAACCTTAGCGGCTTTTGTTCCCCCCAAAAAGCAACTACTGAGAAATTTAGCAACTTTTTCAGGTTACTGGCAATTTTTGCAGACTTTTTGTAAAAGCCCAGAAAGCTGAAATCTTCTTCACTGCTTTGTGTGCATACAGCACTCCCTTCGTACCCACTGGGTAAGTGTGTCCAAACTTTTGACTAGTACTGTATTTGCACAACAATTGAAAAATAAGTCACATAAATCACAGTACCTTGAATTTATCATTATTGGATACTATTCAGTCAGACAGTAAATTAGCAATATGCAAATATTGCACACACACACACATAACACGGACCTAATTTCTATGGAAAACAGAAAAGCAGATGAGGAAGCTAAAAAAAAAAGCAGGATGAACATGTCTAAGCAATAAATACAGGAGAAGTCACATACATTGATCATGACATTCTAAGGGTCATGTAAAGAACATACAACAAATGAAAAAGGCATCTGTGAATGACAAAAAGGTAAACTAATCCTTCCATGAAATCTGTTGAGGTATGCTGCATTTCTGGGCCATGGACAGAGTCTTGTCTCAACAGGAGGGACGGTAAATGCAGTAGAACGAGTATTAACTACATGGGTTTACAGATTATACTAAAAATATTTGTTCATCATTTGAAATCTGTTCAAAACATAATCCACAAGCCAATTTAGGACTTGAAAGGGCACAGTTTCCACAAGCAAAATACCCATTTCAGCACATCTGTATGGATTTTATTGAACTAAAGTGATAATGGAACTCCAGCAAAGAACCTTAAAATTAAATTGAAAAATCACTGAATATCACCTGTAATCAGCAGGGCTAATGGAAAGATTTAATGGGACTATTAGGTCTAAGGAAATCTATGGAAGAACTGCTTTACTGTCTACCCTTAGTGATATTAAACATGCATCTGGCACCAACAAGCACAGGCCTGACCCCATTCGAATTGATGTATGGCAGACCTTGTATCATCCCAGAATTAAAGACATTTACTCAACGTTATGAAGCAGCAGGGAGACTCTTAACCAATTATATGAGGAAAATGTTAACTAATAAAGATGTTCAGTCTGCTAATTTAACTCCAACAGAGGCTGTTCAAACATCAGTGGTGGTGCAACGAGGCCTGATTATCATCAAAGTTTTGAAGAAGAAAACCTGGTCCAGCCCAAGGAGGGAAGGATCATACCGAGTTCTCCTGACCATGCCGACAGCAGGAAAGACTGCACAAAAAGGTTCCTGGATCCACCTGTCACACAGTGAGAAGGCTCATCATGAGGTAACAACAGGTGAACCATAAGTTTCTGAAGCCATCACCTCTGTCTGGACCCCGAGAAAGTGACAACAATAGGAGTACTTTCCAAGGCCGGAAACTCTTAAACAGCAACTTGAATCAAGTCTTGTGAAATAAAGTCTTTCATGCTAGATAATGCTAACATCATTATCTAGCATGTAGTCAGACTTAATCTCTTATACTCTGTCACTGGTAGGCCACAACTATGGCACCTGTTCCTGTGTAATGGATTATTTGGCCTCAGTAGTATAATCTGTTTCTTGTTTATTGTAACACTTATTGTCTTCCCTATGATGTGGTATGAAATACAAGACAGCAGACAGCAAAAGTTCAACAACACAACCACAGACAACTCTGCAATGGGAAAAGTAAACACAGGTAAAAGGTCAACAGGGGGAGACCACAGATCCCTAACTGTAGAATTTAATGAAGGGCAAGATGACACAGCCGAAATTGTCCCACCATAACCTGTGGAAGTAATCAAAAGGCTCACATTTGGTCGGATATATAGCTATATGAATCGTGCAACACACACACACACACACATAAACATGACCATATCTCATCACTGTTACAACTGAAAAATGTGACACACTTCTTCCAAAAATTGAGTTTATTCACTGCTTACAGATGTTTACCACAATTTACTCTCCAGGTTGTAGAACAGCAGGTTGATGATGTAATAGACTCCAGTGCTACTGAATCAGTGATCAGTCAATAAACTTGATATATATTGATATATTGATGTTGATATATTAAAACTGTAAGATACTTTCTAATGATTAACCAACACAAGATATTTAAACTCTGAAGGCATGGATATGGCTCTTTTGAACATGCAGTCACACTTGTTGGGTGCAGATTTTATTATAAAAGAATATTAAACATTAATAGTAAAGACCTCTAAGTGCTGATAAGACAAAAATACATGGAGGCACATGTGAGCACAAAAAGCATATTTAAGAAAGGTTTTAGGTTGAGTGATGGACTCCAAACTGTGAAAAGAGGCAGAAAGTAATATCATTTAAAAGTAATCCTTTACTTTTATTAAAAACTTTAAAACTTACTGACTGATTATCAGAAACTGTACATGCATGTTGGAGAGTTTTGGCAAACTCTTAATGTTACCAGAATATATTATTTTTCTGTTGGGGTGAAGCAATAGACTATTAATGTGTGTGAAAGGTATTCTTGTACAGTATTACAGTTTCCTACCTCGAGGGAAGAAAATGTATTCTGTCTCAGCCTGGTCACCTGACAAAACAGTGTGTCCAACACATTATATATATACATCAAAAAGCTTGAGTTTCTGTTAACTGTTCAGTTTATTGTGCGTCTGCTTTAAAGTGTGTCAGCGTGCTGTTGCATTAAAGAGAGTTAGTCCTACTTGGCTGGTAGTAGTCATAGATCTTGACCACAGCAGGCTTCAGGTTGTCCACTGGGAGCTCCTGTATGATCTCTAAGCTGTGGCTGATGTGTGTGTCCTTTGGTAACTGAACAGAACAGAAAAATACAAACCAAGGTTTGTAACAAGTTCACACATCTTTGTAAATCACAGTGAATTCCACTCACCTCCCGTAAGTACACAAGCACATGATCTTCCTTCTGTTCAGCACGATCCACCATCAGGGCACCTTTGAGCTGTGAGGAAATGACATTCTTATAATCACAATTATCACATGAGAAATGGAAACATTCTAGCAACATTTCTGTTCAGCTGAAAGTAATAAGTGCAAATCTGACTGTCGTCAAAGACTCTGGGTCTGGGACAAATCCAGAGAGCATTTTGATATCCAGGATCACCATGTTTGTAGTGCTCTCCTTTCCACTGTATCTGTATGTGAACAATTAAAATAGGATTGTACTGATTTGTATCCATAGATGCTTCTTAATCTGCAGCAGTTACTCCACACTAGTAAATAACATTCATGTATCTCATCACTAATGTGTTAAATACTTACAGGGATTTTATTTTCAGAGTCAGTTTGGGTCTGGGAGATTCACTCGTGGTTTGGAGCTCTGGTTTGACCTTCACACTGAGAGTGGTGACATCAGTAGAAGTTGGGATGTTGTAGTGAACAGAAATCTGGGAAACATAATGACATAAAGTGAGTGGAAATATGTATATTTTTTAATTTCTATTTTCATTTAATTTAGAAAGAAGAGGTCCTCGTCAGTAAAAAGATTGTGGTTATCCAGTAAACTCTGAAAGGACCTGAAAAATCCAGATTCTAGTTTGTTTATGCAAATGCAGGTACAAGATGAGAGTTATTGTATGTGAAAATGTTAATCTTTTTATAAGAAAAAAATTATTAAACCCTTTGTTTGACATAAAGATAACCAGGACTTTCTCCCATGTTGCTGCCACTGACCTGCACTGAAGCACATGCAGTGCCCTTCACCTCCAGGCTGTGATTTCCTGACACGTCCTGCATCGTCTTCTCCTGGTAGAGCAGCTTATTGTCCTGAGTTACCTCAAATGTCAGCTGACTGCTGGGAGTCTGAACGGTCACTGTGCTTGAACCCTCAGGACTGAACACCAGAGTGGAGTAGAGAGCCAGAGCCTGAAGAGCCACCACTGTGTCCTACAATATGGATACACATTTTGGTTACATACAGCAGCAGTCATGTGTAGGACTCCATATAATATAAGATTATATGACAGGTTATTGAGGAAACTCAAACAAATTTCACTTATTGAATTAAACTATTTCAGATACCTCAGAAGTTTTTTTTTTTTTTACAGAACAGCAACAAAAAGAAACCATTCAGTATTATGTCTTCTCACAGATATTTACCTGAATTTTTTCTTCTTATTTGTCTCAGACTGTTAACTTAAAGATGACATGTTTGGGTGGTGCAGTACCTGAGTGGAGGAGAAGCCTCCATAATAGTTCTGCTGGCCATTCAGCCACCTGATAATGCCAGAGGTGTAACCCAGGTCCTCAGCAGTTGGGGAGGCACTGAGTTTGGCCAGCAGCACATAAGAACTGATCTCCACTGACAGAGAGGCTGATGTTTCTGCTGCTGTCTGAGACCAGTAGAGGAAACTTCCTACAAACATAATAGATGTTACAGTCATGGCAATAAAGCCTGAAAGATTTCCTGCAAGATGATGATTCACCTTCCTTCACTGCAACCCTGTCTAAGTGCTGCAGAAGGTGAGCACGGGTCTCCATGTCTCCTGCCAGGGTGAAGACGTATGCCAGCAGAGCTGTAGTGTAGGTGTTGCTGAGGTCACTGATGGACTCCTTGAGGCAGGCCAGGCTCTTGATCACCACAGGATCCTTTAAGAGGTCAAAACATCACAGAGCACAGCTGCTAGTGGAGCAAAATCAACAGCTGTTCAGCATACAATCCCATCATAGATTGAAAAGGAAGAAATGAAAACAGCAAACGTTTGTATATTACAGGTACTCTTTCATATCACTTGCATGTCTATACAGTGATTTACTCATTCAGTTTTTACATTAGATATAAGTCTTTATTAGTCCCACAGTTTGGAAATTCACATTATTACAGCAGCAAAATAAATAGAGCACAAATAAATAGATGGCAGTATAACCTATAATAATAATACAACAGTAGAAGAAAAATGCATACCATATGAAAAATATACATTATAAAAATCTCTCGCTCGCTCTGTGGGCAGTCTGTTATCCTCCTCCAAGCTAGGGTCCTCTACCAGAGGGTCGGGAGCTTGAGAGTCCTTCACAGTACCTTAGCTGTTCCTAGGACTGTGCTCTTCTCAGAGATCTCAGATGTTGTTCCTGGAATGTGGGGATTCCTTGGTAAATCCCACACTTGATGGTGACTTGTGCAGTTGGCTTGAGGTTGTTCTTGTAGTGTTGTTCTCCACATCCCCACTGAGTTCCTGATGAAGGTTCTTACAATCCCGTTGATCTTGTTCAATTCTAGGCATCCCAGGATCCATGTATGAGGCACCAGGCGGTGCTCGGGTTTGTCAGTCTGGTCTTACAGTCTCGAGTGACTGCTCTATCTATCAGTAGCTGGGGTTTTGCTCCCCTGGCATCTCTTCCAATTCCTTTCTGGGCCTCGATCATGTATGCTCATCTTAGCTGCTCTGATGCCTGACAGGAGTCTCCATGTTGTGCTGAGGCAGGTTATTGGCTGGTAGTTGGATTTGATTGGTGCCTTCTGAGGATCCTTGTGGATCAGGACTGTGCGGCCCTGGGTTATAATAGTTTTGGATTTTACATTATAGTTTAATTTTATTTAGTTTTATGTTTTTTTTTCTCTCTAAGTTAGTTTTAGTTCGTTTTTAGAGTGGTTTTGGTTGATTTTGGTTGGTTTTTATTTTTTGTTTAATGCTCAATTTAAGTTTAGTTTGTTTTTTTTTACTTTTAATTTTTCATACTTAATTTGTCAGGTGCAAGATTCAAGTTGCAAGAGTAATATTGTGTAATAAGACCTCAACAAATTATCTCATTAAAAAGAAATTGTATTCAACAACCAACAGCATTATGTGCTAAATGTGTGTGATATTAAGGACACACACAATAACATCAACATCAACGGGTAGCAACATAAAATAAAATCTTATCTCAAAATTATGTATTTCAAAAATATTAATAAATTGGATTGCCCAGCACTAGATGCAGCTACAGCTTCAGTGCAGTAGACTAACATTACCTCGCATGTGGTGTATAACATCAGAATACAGCCAAACATTATAAACAAGAACAAACTGAACAATGAGCATTTGAAGGCATCAAAGCTCAAATGCAACTTATTAAGATTGTGTGTGTTTGTATTTGTTTGTGTCACACAGTGGTGAAGACAGCCCAGCCTCAATAAACTCATTTATCAGTGCTCCTGCGTTTATCCAGTGTTCTTGTGTATTTACTAGCCAGCAGTTATTTTTTCACTGAAAACAATCCATTATGCTTGTCACACATGCTACAGACTCGGAGAGCTATCTTGGTTAGAAACTCACTAATTAAACATCTGCGCTGGTCTTTGTGGGGCCTAGGTACACAACCAACCAGCATTTATTCTTGTGTGAGCTGCATTGTGTGTGTTTGTTACCTTGTGGTCATGTGCTGGCTGACAGAAACAAAAAATGCTAGGACTTTTTTCCCTCCTGGGTCCTCCTTCTTTGTGGTCTTTTTATGTTTTGGCTGCAAACATAGTTGTTCCTCTAGTTTTTTTGTTGTTGTTGTTGTTGTTTCTTTTCCCACTTTATTTATTCCTTCATATCCGTTCTACAGGTGAACAGGTTAATCACAATGTTCCGGGCTGTGTGGACCTGATGTGTAGTTACATTTCTCGGGATGTGCATGTCAGGTTACTGCATAGGTTCAGAGTTGTTTCCGTGGTTGCCTTGTGCACACTTCTTGGTTGATTTTAAGGTTGGTGGGGTTTTCTCTTTGAGAAGTGTTCCACACATTTCACCATCATCCACAACAAGACACTTGTTTCTATCTGTCTCGCTATCGTACTCAGAGAATTCCCCTATGGATTCTACTGCTTTCTTCCAACTCTGACATTAATTTGTGCGCAGACACACACACACACACACACAGTGAGGTGCCAGATGGCGCTCCCAGCTAAAACTGTTAGAGCAGAAAAGGTGATTTCATATCAGTCCACAACTGATTGACCCAGTGCAGCCTTCCAGATGTCACATGACTGTATATATACACACATGCATGCTCTATGGTATTGTATACCTGTTCAGAAGGTCTGGCGAGGATATCTGAACATCTATCCACATGGTTTAGCTGTCGTGTACCAACTTTCCTCAGACTGTGCATTTTAAGTGGCGTCAGTGAATTAGTGATGGCAGCAAAAATATCACACATAGTTCTTACTGCCTTGTGTGTTGCTAAGAAAACTAACTTCATGTACTGGAAGTCAAAAAATAAACTGTGGTTTACTCAATGTAGAAATTCATTGGTAGATCACATTAGTTTAGAGAGCTCCTGGTGGGGTCCCTTCCTGCGCTGGGGTGGTCTCTACTGTCGCGGGCACGCCCCTGGGTGGGGTGGGATGGCCTGGCCTGCGTCGGGTTTGCGCTTTGGGGGCTCTGGGATGCCTGCGGTGTGCAGGTGGGGGGGTGTCTGTCGCGGGGTAGTTGGGGTGGAAGGGACACCATGTTTCCAGCTCAGTCCAGATTGTCTAGTCTCTTGTTTGTATCTATTGTCCAATGATATTGTGTCTGGTGATGAGCAGGCTATCCTTAGTGTAGGGGGTCGGGGCGGTGGCTCTCAGGTGCTGCAGTGCTCTGGGGGCCGTTTCCGTGGGCCAGTCCCAATATACCCCCCCCCAATATACACACACAGTCTCATGCTACACATCACTCACACATGCAGGGTCTCAGAGAGGCCACATGTGGAGCTGTGCGACCACTTGCCTCTCCTTTTTAATTGTATTATACTTGTAATAATCACAGCACATCCTGATGCACACAGGGCCTTGGGGGACAGGCATGCTAACCAGAGGTTGATGAGATGAGACTGCTGAGGTGACCTCATTTTGACCCTCACTACTGTCTGCTCCTTAATTTTAATTGCGCCTTAGACATTAAGAGGTTTGGGGGGATAGTGTGGGCGAGCATAGCAACTGGCAGTTGGAGCTCATACCACAACTGTCCCCTCAATTTTAACAGCACCCAGCACACCTCATACATTCAGAAACAGAAATATATACACTTATCTAATGGGGGTGGGGCGGTAAGACCATATGCTGGTGCGGTTGGCCCTGGGTTCCTCCTAATGCAGGACAATGCTAGACCTCATGTGGCTGGAGTGTGTCAGCAGTTCCTGCAAGATGAAGGCATTGAAGCTATGAACTGGCCCGCCCATTCCCCAGACCTGAATCTCATTGAACGCATCCGGGACATCATGTCTCGCTCCATCCACCAACATCACGTTGCACCACAGACTGTTCAGGAGTTGGCGGATGCTTTAGTCCAGGTCTGGGAGGAGATCCCTCAGGAGACCATCCACCACCTCATCAGGAGCATGCCCAGGCATTGTAGGGAGGTCATACAGGCACGTGGAGGCCACACACAATACTGAGCCTCATTTTGACTTGTTTTAAGGACATTACATCAAAGTTGGATCAGCCTGTAGTGTGTTTTTCCACTTTAATTTTGTGTGTGGCCTCCATTGGCCAGGCCTCCTTTGATTAATAAATTTGATTTCCATTGATGAGTTTTGTGTGATTTTGTTGTCAGCACATTCAACTTTGTACAGAACAAAGTATTCAATGAGAATATTTCATTCATTCAGATCTAGGATGTGCTATTTGAGTGTTCCCTTTATTTTTTTGAGCAGTGTAAATACAAGACAGACAAGACTAAGGCTACCAAATTAAACAGGAAACATGCAGCCATGGGACAGAAATGCACACTAGTCATAACACTAGGAATAAAACTCAGTACAAAAACACGAGGCCAGGAACATCACCGAAGGACAGACCAGACTCTACAACACAGATGCACGTGAGACAGGAACAAAGGAAGATACAATCAAGCAATCGCCAGCTGTTGTTAGTTTGTGTAGGTATGGTGGGAGCTGAGGATGGCTTTAGCGCTAAACTCACTTACAGTGGATGCATATGTGAGAGGCCCATTTGGAACATCCTTTGTCCAGTATAGTGCGTTCTGAGGAGAATTTTATATTGTAAAAGTTGTACGGTGGGACTTCTGGTCATTTTGAAGATATTTAAACACATTTCTGTCCACAAGTTTTGATCTTGGTTGACAGAAAGATCACACTCCCACTTTGTGATTGGGAGGAAAACTGAATCATCAGTTTCTGATAATAATTTGTATAATTTTGACAATTTAGAGGTACAGAGGTTTAAAAATTCTGTTACCCCTGTAGGTATTTCATATGTAGGCTATTCCATATTTTGATAAAAGTTCATGAAATGTAATAATGTTTCCATCTTGAATAATATGTTCTAAATTGTATATACCCTTATCATGCCATAATGGAAAATTCATTACTTTCCTTTCCTTACAAATATCAGGATTGTTCCAAATGGGTGTCAGTTTACGGGGATAAGTGAAGACTTGGTTATTTTTAAAAAATCCCACCAGGCTGTCAGAGAGGTGTTTATACTAAGCCCTTTAAAGCAGTTATGTTGATTAATACTGGGTCTAATGAAAGGTAGATCTGGGATTTTTACTTTCCCACACAGTGCTTTTTCTAGATCCAGCCATGGGCTGTCTAATGAGTTTGATTTGATCTGACTTGAAATCTTGAAATGCATTGCAGTCCACTGTTTAAGAAATAGTAATAAAAGTTTGGTAGTTCTAGACCGCCATTGTGTTTAGCCACAACTCTTAACTAGCCAACTTGTTTCAATGCATGTAAAAAAGGAGAAATCATTCACTTGGAACATTTATGATCATGGATCACTCACAAACCCTAAAGCACTTAAATACCTGAATTGCTTTACCAGTGCAAGTTTCTCTTACTCTACATCATAGACGTTAATCTGGTGCAGTGTTGCTATTGAATTGCTTATTTCACTCAGTTTCATTTCAGACATTTGCTAAAATCAAAAAAGTTCATTTTATTTCTCAGTGTACACTCAGCACCCCATCTTGACAGAAAAAATTTGCAAATTTATTAAAAAAGAAAAACTGAAACATCACATGGTCATAAGTATTCAGACCCTTTGCTCAGTATTGAGTAGAAGCACCCTTTTGAGCTAGTACAGCCATGAGTCTTCTTGGGAATGATGCAACAAGTTTTCCACACCTGGATTTGGGGATCCTCTGTCATTCTTCCTTGCAGATCCTCTCCAGTTTCCTCAGGTTGGATGGTGAACGTTGGTGGACAGCCATTTTCAGGTCTCTCCAGAGATGCTCAGTTGGGTTTAGGTCAGGGCTCTGGCTGGGCCAGTCAACAATGGTCACAGAGTTGTTCTGAAGCCACTCCTTTGTTATTTTAGCTGTGTGCTTAGGGTCATTGTCTTGTTGGAAGGTGAACCTTCGACCCAGTCTGAGGTCCTGAGCACTCTGGAAGAGGTTTTCTTCCCGGATATCTCTGTACTTGGCCGCATTCATCTTTCCTTCAGTTGCAACCAGTCGTCCTGTCCCTGCAGCTGATAAACACCCCCACAGCATGATGCTGCCACCACCATGTTTCACTGTTGGGATTGTATTGGGCAGGTGATGAGCAGTGCCTGGTTTTCTCCACACATACAGCTTAGAATTAACACCAAAAAGTTCAATCTTAGTCTCATCAGACCAGAGAATCTTATTTCTCATCGTCTGGGAGTCCTTCATGTGTTTTTTGGCAAACTCTATGCAGGCTTTCATATGTCTTGCACTGAGGAGAGGCTTCCATCGGGCCACTCTGCCATAAAGCCCCGACTGGTGGAGGGCTGCAGTGATAGTTGACTTTGTGGAACTTTCTCCCATCTCCCTACTGCATCTCTGGAGCTCAGCCACAGTGATCTTTGGCTTCTTCTTTACCTCTCTCACCAAGGCTCTTCTCCCACCATTGCTCAGTTTGGCTGGACGGCCAGGTCTAGGAAGAGTTCTGGTCATCACAAACTTCTTCCATTTAAGGATTATAGAGGCCACTGTGCTCTTAGGAACCTTGAGTGCTGCAGAAATTCTTTTGTAACCTTGGCCAGATCTGTGCCTCTCCACAATTTTGTCTCTGAGCTCCTTGGGCAGTTCTTTCGACCTCATGATTCTCATTTGCTCTGACAGCACTGTGAGCTGTGAGCTCTTATATAGACAGGTGTGTGCCTTTCCTAATCAAGTCCAATCAGTTTAATTAAACACAGCTGGACTCCAAGAACCATCTCAAGGAGGATCAGAAGAAATGGACAGCATGGGAGTTAAATATGAGTGTCACAGCAAAGGGTCTGAATACTTATGACCATGTGATATTTCAGTTTTTCTTTTTTAATAAACTTGCAAAACTTTCTACATTTTTGTTTTTTTCTGTCAAGATGGGGTGCTGAGTGTACATTAATGAGAAATAAAGTGAACATTTTTGATTTCAGCAAATGGCTGCAATGAAACAAAGAGTGAAAAATTTAAAGGGGTCTGATACGGTCTGATACGCCATGATAATGCCATGATAATGATAGTTAAACTTGGTTATAGAAAAAAGATGTGTTAAAGTTGACTAACAAATCTTTTAAAAGAAAAAATCGATGGTTATGATACTGTGGAATCCAATAGAAATATTGTGACTAATAGTAAAAAGAATCATCATTTTAGCCTTTAATAGGACACACTGGGAAAAAAACAGGAGAGAGTGGGGGAATTACACACAGAAAATGGTTTGGGGGGGACTCAAACCGAGACACCTGCAATACTTTCTGTCATGGCGGGCGGTGTGGCACAGATGGACCCAGAAGCAGGACTCCAAAAACAAGCTTAACTTAAAAAGTGTTTATCGAGTAACGCAAATAAACTTACTCATAATTGTTAATTGTGTTTATTTGTATTTGAATGTTCTTGCAAATCACTCCATGTGATTACAATGATTTAGAGACGCATATGCATTTTATTTTTTCCTCAGGTGACAACCTGTGGCAGCAGCTGGACATGGAAGACAAGGAGAGAAGCCAATTCAAATGTCACCACCGATGCCATTATCGAGGTACAAAGATACATCTCCGAGGCGAATACACCAAGATCGCAGGATCCACTAAAATACTGGAAAATGCAAGGGCTAACTTACCATACCTTATACAAACTTGCATTGAAATTTCTATGCATGTCGTGATCATCAGTGCCCTTTGAAAGGGTGTTCTCAAAAGCAGGAGAACTGCTTTGTAAACGGTGCAGTCGCCTCAGCCCAAAGATGTTACAGCAGCTGATGTTTCTAAATAAAAAACATGTGAATGCACCTTGTTCAGTCTGTTTCCAGTCTTTATTGCAGTTGCTTGCAATGACTTTTTGAATCCAGGAGATGTCGCCATTAAGTGATACAGCAACACACTTTGGGAAATGTGCCATACACCCAATGAGGCCTCATCTGCATCTGCCCATCACTTAAAAAAAACAACATACCAAAATCCCCTTGGGAGCCAGACATAGCACATAATCCAAAAACAAAGCAAGGCCAGACAGGAACATGCAAGCACGACAACACCAACGATGCAACAACAAGCAGACGAAACACAGGACTTAAATACACCAAGGAATAATGAGGAAAGTGGAAATAACAGGGAACACAGCTGAACACAATGACAGTGAGGAGACAAGGGGAAGCAAAACTAAACACACTGCACAAAAAACAAGACACTACCAAAATAAGACAAGAAGTGGGACAAGGGAACGAAGATGCAGACTTGACACAGAACACAAGGAACTAGAAAAATAAAAACATGACCAAAACCCTACAACAAAAGACCCCGGACCATGACACCTTCAGTACAAAAAATACTTATTTTCCAAAGTGACTTGCAGAGTCACACTGTTCACACTGAAAAAGCTTAAATAGCTTGATCTATAATAAAAATGGCAATAGAA
Organism: Pterophyllum scalare; assembly: GCA_024447675.2. NCBI lineage: Eukaryota > Metazoa > Chordata > Actinopteri > Cichliformes > Cichlidae > Pterophyllum > Pterophyllum scalare. The sequence continues at coordinate 19,375 of JAMQGT020015027.1, forward strand.
AATGCGGTGAGCTGTGCCATCAGCTAAAACAGGCTGACAGTGAGATGGTAAATGGACATGTATTTACCCATTCATGCAAACTTTCATACACGCACTGGACTGATTTCAAAGTGCTTTCTATCTAACATTCAACATTGCATCGGAGAGCAGCATCGGGTTCAGCACCTTGCGCAAGGACACTTTGGCATGCAGACTGGAGCAGCCAGGAATTAAACCACCAACCTTCCAATTGGTAAATGGACTAGTTCTTATATAGCGCTCTTCTACAACATGTTTTGCATTCACCCATTCATTCAAGCACTTCCATGATTAAGTGAGCTAAATGCTTTTTATTATCTAACATTCACACTCCAACGGTTGGTTGCGTCGGAGAGCAACTTGGGGTTAAGTATCTTGCCCAAGGATACATTGGCATGCTGCCTGGGGTAGCCAGGAATAAAACCACCGACCTCCCGATCAGTTGGTGACCTCCTCTACCTCCTGAGCCGCCACCACCCTATCAGATAAGCTTCTCTGCAGGGCTTAGCTTAACTCCATGGTTCACTAGAACTCAGCGTTTCAATTTTTGTTAAAATAATGTAATTTTAAATACCTGGGTGTTTGTCTGTTTATTTTTTGAGTCTACTCACTTTTGGGGATATATTCATTTCCAAGAAGGCAGCAGTGATGTACGCGTCTGAGAGTCACTTCATCAGATACACCACCCTGTCAATATAAGGCATCATAGAGACTTCATCAAAAATGCATCAACAACATTCAGAGTATAGGAAATCATAAAAATAATGTTGAGCTGCACATGGTCTTAGTGTCATCTTTAATAAGCAGCGCTATGGTGAGGCGCCTGTATAACGGCTGCATGACCGCAGACACCTGCCTCCCCTTGGATGGGTGTTCTGGAACTTACTTTTCGTTGTATACTTGTGTACAATGATAAAGTTGAATCGAATAAGTGATAGTGATTTTCAAATCGCAAATAACTTTGTGAATCCTGTGGGGCTCTTGATGGTCACTCAAAATCAGTGTTAATGGAAATTATTTCCTGACCAAATTGATTGCACAATACTGATGTGGGCTATTATGGTAACATCTACTGTTCACTTGTTCACCAGGTTACCTTCATTCTGTTGTTGTAAGAGGTTCCTGACTTTTCAAAACAGCCATTTTCTCGTTGTTTACGTTCTAACCAGGTTTTAGACTCTTCGATCTTTCTGGGATCAATGTAGATGAAGGACTGAGCTTTGGCAAAACTTCTCACCACAAAAGCAGTCAGCCTGACAAAAAGAAAACAAACTTACTTATATGTCTTACAATGATGTCAAAATGACAGACAGGATTACACAAAAGTTATATTTAATGTTGTCAGGGTATTAGTACTAAAAGGTATTTCATTGATTATTTTAAGCAATAGAGGTGGACATGTTTCGTGTTACTAATGGGTGGTATCAGTGTGTGGGATGTCTGTGTAGTAGGATATTTACAAAATAAATCCCATTTTTATCAAAAAATACATTAAAGTAAGTGTAACCTCCCTGATGTATAACATTTTGATCTGGAGAACTGTATGTAATAGCATAAGGAATGCTACATACACTATGTATCA
>JAMQGT020015032.1:0-148744 GCA_024447675.2 Pterophyllum scalare
AAAACATATTAGCTGCTTGCTATTAGATAGGCATCACGTCATAAAGTAGCTCCTATCTCTCCAGCAGCTGAGTGTTCGCAAGTTGACCCCACTGCTAACCTGCAAACTAGTTCACCAGCTGGCCCAAATGTATTGTAACTAAAGGAAATGGATTTCAGAGATGAGGAAGGTGTTATTATTTCTGTCCAGGACATCCTTAACACAGTAACGATCACCGAGCAATATGACTAGGACAAAGGGGGTGGATTTGATAAGACCAAGTCATTATACTTCTATTTTTTATTATTAGATTTTAATTTTCTTCCTTTTATTTTCTTTTCATTTTAGTTTAATATCAGTTAATTTCTAAGAGCGGAATTTGCTCATTTCTGTTTTTATTGTTCAAAAATATTTGCTTTTATTTTAGTTTTATTAGCATCAATGTTATTATTTTATTATAATACAATACTGGTTGTATTATTCAGGGGCAATATTTCACTCTTTGCTCACAGTCATGTGAAGACCCCAGTCTCAGTAAACATAATGACCCTTTTCATCCTGTGCTTATTGTGTTGTGTTGTATTTTCAGTTCCTTTTGTAAATACACAACATTGTTTCACTTAATTTGTTTCTTATTTATTTCCAAGTTTTTAATTCTATTAACTACAAGTTTTATTTCTCTGTTGTTGTTTTGTTTTGTTTTGTTTTGTTTTGTTTTGTTTTGTTTTGTTTTGTTTTTATGCTTGTGTGGAATGCTTTAGAACTTCACCACCACTGCTGTTATCTCTCTTGCAGTCGACATGTGTTTCCTGCTTCGATGTTAGTAATAAAGTTGTATGCTTGGTTGATCGACTGGTTGATTGATATGCCCAGGCTCTATCTTGTCTCACACAGAAGCAGAACTGTACTTGAATATTGGAAAAACTGTTATATGCAAATGCTGAAGTTTATTTTATTTTCAATCTGCTTGTTTCTCAGTTTGTTAAACAAAATGCTGCATATTGCGTATTTCCTCATACTGTGTATTCCATGTAGTGTAGCTGAAGTCGTACAAAGTTTTTGAGAAAAGTGTTCTATTCATACAGTATGTCTATATCAGACACATGTCTAACAATGAAGGTGGTATTTAATACCTTTTGCTTAAATAGCATGCAGTGCAAACAAACAGGAGGCATTGCTTAAATATAAAAATGTTTCACATTGAATTAAAGTATGAACTTGCAACACTGTTCTGGTAGGTCTCATTGTGGCCCCTGAGTTTAAGAAGGGAACACATTCCACCCTGCCATCATCCTGCTTTTTCTACATCCTTCTCTTCTGGGTAACCAGACCCAGATGGTACCTGGTACAGACACCAGCCGCTTGTTTTTTGCCTTTTGTGAGTCAGACGTTGCAATCAGTAGCCAGGAAGTGAGGTGTGGGCCTTCATGAGGCCATACCAGGGTGAATAAAGACTTAGGAATGGAAAGACAGAAGGGAGGGGTGGCCCAAAGAGACAGTAGTTTAGTTGAACTCTTTAAGCCTTTTTCACAACAATTAACATTTAATGCAAATCATGAAGAAATATATAACTGTAACTTTGTATCAGCGTGAAATTTAGGCACATTTTGTTCCACATAAGCTGTGAGATCTGTGTGTGCAAACACTGTCATGTTTGAGTGCGTGCAAACTCAAGGGTTCGATATCCTGGCTGGTGATACTGTTGAGGCACTGCAGTTTGGTCATAAGTATTATTGTTACATTGGTTTATCAGAGTGTTGCTGTGAATGCATGTATGTGCACGTGTTTATTGAGAAAGAAACAATGGGGAAATACTTGTTGTATTGTGCATGCTTTGAGTAAATTGAACACAGTTGATCAGGAAGATGGATGGGAACACTGGGCTGTTTGAAACAGGAATGTCAGTCAGACATTAAAGATATACAATATGAAACCCCGCCATACTTCCCCTATTTTCCCCACCTGTCCTTGCTAAATTAACTGGGGTCTTGACAGGACCCCACATGCCCAAGAGGCCTGAAGTAAAGAAGCACCAGAACCAGCCGTGTTAGTCCTGGCATACGTTCTCTGATGAGTAAGGTTCTGTGAGTCTTGCTATAGATATGTATTACTCATAAGTAATTTTATATCACTGATGACTGATGTCTTAGTTGGTGTTTTGAATTGCAGAAAACACAGCAGTTGTATTCAGCTCTGAATCATAGCGTTGCTGCGTTTCACTTTGGAGCATTCCCGTCGCTATATTAAAGCACTGTATTCACGCTGATAAGTTTCCACCTTTCCCTGCCATGGTTGATATGGAATGGTCATACCACGGCAAACACTGATGTGAAAGTGTGCCAACGGAAATAACACCAGCAGCCCCCTCTCTCCTCTCCCCATCCCTGATAAGATTAGGCGGCTGTGGTCGCTGTCAAGTCTGGTATTGATTGTTAAGCACCTAAACATGTGCCCCACCCCCCACCCCCCTCCGTGAAACGTGAGACATCTTTAACTTTCATAAATTTGGAGTGTGTTTTACAGTAGTGGTTACATACTGATCATAAAATGTCTTTCTGAAGCATGTTACCGGCAACCACTCCTTTGAATTGTTGATTCGTCTTAACAGTCTCTGTTTCCTTTTCTAACTAAGCCTATATATGAAGAACTATCATCTCCTAAATTCCCTTGTCACACAACTCGGTCCATCATGCATAAATAATTACAAATGAATGAATATAAGGTTTCATTTTGAGTTATTTCATACGGAATATATCATGTCATAAATTTCCCCTTCTACGTTGTTAATGCTTTAGTCCATAAAAAATATTTATTGCAGGAACCTTTGACCTCTAGGCTTGTTTTTATTTTATTTATTTTTGTTTGTTTTTTTTCTAAACTGACAGTTTGCAATATTCTGTAAACAGGAGAAGGCTTTTTTTTAATGTCCTTTTAAGTTAAAGGAGATTGAGATTTTGCTCTTAAATGCCCAGAAAGTGAAAATACAAGATGGGACCAGACAAGTAACCAGGATATGAAAGTATGCACAGTATTTTTAAGTGAAAGAACAGGTGAAAGAAACCAAAGCTATAGTCAAGTGACAGGGTGTTTTCCAGAAAGTATGGGAAAACTTTATATGGAAAGTATTTTCCCATGCTTGAGGTTATTGCTGCTTGATGTCGCCATATGAGCAAATTGTGCTCTTTCTATTTTGGCCCATGTTCTTGATTATTGTATTTATTTTAAAGGTTTTTTTCTGTATCTCGGAGTCCACATAATGTAAATACTTGTGTATGCTTTTCCTGTTTTGAATTGGGTAATTTAACACCTTGACATGGGCTAAACCTCATCCACCAGTGGTATTAACACATCCTGGACTTTGCTTTATGCTGTTGTTTTGTTGGCTGGTTGATCTGTGGTTAACTTGTTTACAGCTGGCGCACGCTTGCACGCACACACACACACACACACACACACACACACACACACACACACACAAAGAAGTCAAACAAATGAATGAGTGTGGGATATATGTTAACATTATCCATGATGTAAATGAAAAGCCTTCATGAATTATCATTTTGCATGGTCTTACATGCGCGTTATTTTATGCTGCTTAACACATTCTTAAGCCATAAAAAGTATCTATGTGTGACTGTATGGAGGGTGACTGATAGCAGAGCAGCTGTTTCCGGGGAGTTGCACCACTGTCTCTGCCATGAGTCCTGCCGAGGGCTATGCTGCAATTGTCCCTGTCCAGCTGCCGGCCCTGCTCTGCTAGTTTCATTTTTGCATTTAGCACCTACAGTACTCACAGAGGGCGCTAGTTACTGGCTGGCTGCAGTTGCTGAAAGGCAGAAAGGAAAGAGCCTCACTTAGAGCCTGAGAGTTGTACAAGTAAGCAGGATATAGAGAGTTTGCACACTTGTATGCACGGCAAGTAAGAAGAGTCATAATTGATTCAAATAGTGATCAACAAGCTCTTATTGTCTTAGACTGCAGTATAAGGAAGTTTGTAGTCATATGCCACCCAAAAATATTACTTTATTACTTGTTTATTGTTTATTTCCTCTTGCTTGCTGCCAGTTCTATGTAACAAATAGTCTTTAATTTCTGGCTTTTTTTGCAGGAAAGCATGCTTAAAATGTAGAAAACTTTATCAATGTCAAGGAAAATGCAATTGATTTCGAGGAATATGCTGAAGACCAGCTCATTATACAACATAAAGACAGTGTACCAACATGCTGAGTCAGCGCAAGAGCTCAGCTGATCAAAACCTGCAGCCTGCCCTTTGCCACACCTCTCGCTACCTTTTGTTTCACATCCTTCTTAAGCAAAAGAAGCATCCTGTTTGCTGCAGCTCAACATCTATCAGCATTGTGTTAATTATACCCAATTCTGTTTAACAGAGTTCAGCAAGCACTTAGCTGTGGAGCATATTTACTGTATCTTAACAGGCCCACCCTTTTAATTATGAGTCACAGCAGTGGCAGTTAACCCAAGTCAAACTGTGACTAGACTGAAAGCAATGAAATGGAAATATTTTATCTTTTCTTTCTTTCTATCTTTTTATCAGTCCAATCAGTGTTAACTTGTGCATACTTTTGCTTCCGTTACAGACTTACTGTCTTTTTTTTTTCTGATGATGTGCCAGTAAGGTGTGTTTATTTCAATAGAGTCAGTAGGTAGGCTGTTAGTGTAGTGCTTCTGGATCAGGGTTCACCAAAGGTAGTTAGTCTTCTAACATATTGGCTCTGTTAATCAGTGATAATGCTTTTCCCCTTACAGGTACGTTAAATTGCCCATGAACAGTGGCAACACAGATTTCAAAGAATGTTTCCATCATTCCAAACAAGGCAATTATCAACCAATCACATGGGAATCAGTCCCCCTCTTGTCATGTGGACTTATTTTGCCCAGCAACGGTTAAAGTTTAGTCAAATCCCTCTGGGAATGAAAGAGAGTTCTTCACATGGAGCTCAATCACAGGACCTTTTTCAAGTGGCTAAATGAAGAAAAACAGGCAAATACCTCAATCCAAAATAGAAAACAGTGGTGGAATGTTTTGAGGCACAGAAGGCGATGCAGGAATTAGCATTAATCACTGAAATGCTTGGAGAGTGTTTCTTCATGCCAAAGAGATGATCAATGTTATACAAAATAGGAAAAATATTCTTTATTACCAGTTTGGAAGCAGTATATTGGATCGATCATTAGTCTGTGACCTTGTGTTGACATACTTTGCCTACCGTTGGCTTGATTCCTGTAGAAGTGGCCAGACAGCATAGACAATAATTTAGAATCTATTGAAAGGCAAGTGGACTTGATTCTAATTTTTATTTTTATTTATTTATTTATTTTTCTTTGGGGGGGGGGGTCCAATACTGAAACTATTTAGATTTGTATGTTAACAAAATAATTAAAGTAAATAGAAGGAGGCTGGAAAATTTATATATATATATATATATATATATATATATATATATGTATGTATATATATATATATATATATATGTGTGTGTGTGTGTGTGTGTGTGTGTGTGTGTGTGTGTGTGTGTGTGTCAACTTCACTAGGTACACCTGTTCAGCTACTCATTAATGCAAATATCTAAGCAGCCAATCATATAGCAGCAACTCTATGAATGTAGGCATGTAGACATGGTCAAGAGAAACTGCCGAAGGTCAAACCAAGCATCAAAATTGGGAATAAAGGTGATTTAAGTGACTTTGAACATGGCATGGTTACTGGTACCAGAGGGGCTGGAGTATTTCAGAAACCGCTGATCTTCTGGGGTTTTCCCACACATCCAACTCTAAGGTTTACACAGAATGGTCTGAAAAAGAGAAAATATCCAGTGAGCAGTTCTCTTGGTAGAAATGCCTTGTTAATGCCAGAAGTCAGAGGTCAGAGGAAAATGGCCAGACTGCTTTGAGCTAATAGGTCTTCTCTAACTCAAATAACCACTTGTTACAACCAAAGTATGCAGACGAGCATCTCTGAATGCACAAAACTTCAAACCTTGAAGCAGATGGGGTACAGCAGCAGAAGACCACTTTGGTTGCCCCTTCTGTGAGCTAAGAACAGGAAACTGACGCTACAGTTTGCACAGGCTCAGCAAAACTGGACAATAGAAGACAGGAAAAATATTGCCTCAGTCTCGGGTTAGAGTTTGGTGTAACCAACATGAAAACATGGTTCCAGCCTACCTTGTATCAGCGGTTCAGCCTGCTGATACTGGTGTAATGGTTTGGGGGACATTGTCTTGATACACCTGGGGTTCCTTAGTACCAATTGAGCATTGTTTAAATACCACAGCCTACCTGAGTATTGTTGCTGACCATTTGCATCCCTTTAATATGCATACTCTTCTTCTGATGGCTGCTTCAAGCAGGATAATATTTCTTAACAATAAGTTCACTGCAGTCAAATGCCCTCAACAGTCATTGGATCTCAGTCCAACAAAGTACCTTTGGGATGGTATAGAACAGGGATATTTGCATCATAGATGTGCAGCCAGCAAATCTGCAGCAAATAATCTCTGAGGAATGTTTCAAGCACCTTGTTGAATCTGGGTGCCATGAAGAATTAAAACAGTTATGAAGGCAGAAGGGGTCCAACTCGAGTACCAGCATGGTCCAGGGAAATATATATAACATCATATGCACACTCATAAAAAGCACTAGGTGGGCTTTCATACTTCTGTTCATTTTGCATGGACAAAAGAAAGACATGATACATTGTTGCCTTTTATTTATGGTCTAGATTTAATAGTAGTTTCATCTATGGCTATTTTTAAAAAAAATACAACATTTTAATTGCTTTCACACCACAAGACAAGCTTGGAATTGGATGAAGACTGCCTGAAAAGAAGGGTCATGGTCTCCTTTTAGAGTTTGATTGATAGCTTTCATCCCAGCCCAAACAAGTCAAGCAAAACCAGAGTTTGTTGAAAAAGAAAAAAAATGAAAGCATTCTTAACTAGCACAGACCAATTTTGTCCAGCTGAAATCTGCCGTGTTCTGTGTCATCATTTCATTTTAAACCCAGACTCTGTGCCAACCTGCATGAAAGAAAGGAAGATTTGTTAGAATCAAAATCATCTAAAGAACTTTTTTTGCTGGCATCCTACTGATGTGTACAAAATGTCCTCTGGTGTCTCTGCCGCAAACAGACGGACATCATTTTTAGCATGCATGCTTGTGAAGTGGCATATTTTTAACCCAAAGCACATTCTTTTCTCAAACCTAATCAAGTATTTCTAATTGCCTAACCCTGACCAAGCAGCAAGTAAAAGCGAAAGTAAAAAATGAAAAGGAATAAAAGCAAGCAAAAAGAACAGTGCAAAACACAAAGCTAGTACCATGCTAACTAGTCTCTGCAAATGTTAGGTGATTAACAGACTAGTCTTGTATATGTTGCTGCCTAAAGATAAAATATCAAATAAGCCAGTCCCTATGGCATGAGCTGGTTGTGGCCATTTTGGTTTGTCTCTTTGAACTTCCCATATAAAAGTTAACTGAGTCCAAAGTTTCTTTCACATTCATGAATGATTGAAATTTGAAAGTAAAGCTACAGTGTGAACAAACCTCAGTCCATGTCAGCATTGCGACATTCTCCATTTCACTCAGTCGATGCAATACACTTTTACTGGAGTGAAAATATTGCAATATGCATGAATGTTGTGCATGTTTGGCTCAGTCATTCAAAAGCCACAGCTAAAACTTTTATCATAGTGTAACATCTTAGACTTTTTATCCTCAAATGACTGCATATTAATAAAGATTAAGTGGGGAAATCGATGAGAAAACACTGCTGGATGTTGGTGTCAGATTGTATTTTGAGAACAACAACATTTTTTATGTGTATGCATGACTGTATCTCCATGCATGCGTGACCATTCATATTACCTTGCATTTTATATCAGTGAGATTCTCTATGATGGGCTTATTTTGTGGACTGAGCGCTAAACATGTTCCCAAAAGGGACCGAGCCCCAGGTGTTTCAGACACCATGGTGCTCTCTCACTCTTATTTGCGTACACAGATGTTTAAGCTTCCACCTTCTAATGCCTTTCTGTAAAATCCCCCCAAGCGTCATTCTAAACCACATAATCAAACACTTTGTTAAAATAGGTGATTTTGTTTGTTTATTTGGGTTTGATTGTTTTGTTATTTGAGAGCATGCATTTGAATTTTTTTCTTTTGCATAATATAGATTTAACTAATTTTGCCCGAGCCGCATATCTGTATGCGTGTCAATGTGTATGTTGTGGCTGATCGAGGTTATGGATGAGCCATAGCCGCATGGCCGCTGGTCAGTGTGGACAGTTGATGAATGAGGTGAAAATTATTAAAATAAACCACCTGGCCTCCACATTTCTCCCATCACATCTTCCTCACACATCTGGCTTTACAAAGATGCACGCCCTGTTGATGCAACGGACACAAATATTTAAAACACCAAAAGGTCATCAAGCTGATTCATGCACTTAGCAGGAGCTCCCACGAGGTTTGAGAATTGATACAAAATTTCTTTTGAAATTTTAAATGAAAAATGTTTTGCATAAAAGAAAGCGAGATAAGACGGCACCACGACAGGCGGCACACAAATATGTGAGCGGTAAATGGTAGTGGTGACAGCAGATGGACAGAGACGGGGAAGTGACAGAGAGGGGGAGACAAGCCTAATGATGGATGGACAGATAGTGAGAGAGAGAGAAGAAGAAGAAGGGCTGTGATAAGGACAAAGACATCAGTCACGTTTAGGGGTTTTTCCCTCCTCCCCTTATGTGAGTGGACCTTGATCCAAGCCACACAGACTCTACTGTGTCGTGGTGTGTGTGGCCCTGTGTCCGTGTGGGCCTGCAAGTGGTGACTGAACAAATCATGACTCAGCAGAAAGAGAGCAAAATAGAATAGAACAGATTATAGAGCTTCATCTTAAAAGCAAGTTTCTCTGGCTTTGCATTCGCCACTATTTAAGACACAAAATATGTGACTCAGTTTAACAAGCAGCAACCTCAGGGCCTGAAAATAAGGGCATTTGACAGTATTGTGTGTAACTGCTTTCCTCAAATAGCTACCTGGGGCTGGCTTCAAAAGTGAGTCAAGTCCCATAGACTGCCATGTTAAAATAATCAGTTTAACAGCAGAAATAAACACTTTCACAGCCTGGTTTGACAAAAAAAATAAATTCCACTCCATAACTGCTGCATGAATTTTTACATAACTGACCCATGTAATCTTTGTTGAGGCTTAAAGTTCGGCGCGTGGCAACTTTGACATGGATGCAGACACAGGCATCTGTAGTGAGCAGCTGTCTTCTAGGCTTCATCAATGTTGTAATGTGAAGCATTTTTAATTCACTTTGACAGTTGTAGCTTACCATGCGGTTAATTGTAGCAGTTCATCTTGCAAAACGGCTAACACTGACACCTAAAAATGGAGCTTCACAAATGAGTGGATGACATCACGATGGATACATCCATCCTCTATATTCAGTCTTTTTTACAGAGCATGTCAGGGCAGGAGTTTGTTCCTTTGCTAGATTTGTGAAATATAGTGAGTAATATATTTAGGTGATCTTAAATTATTAATATATTACCTTGGAATTTATTTGCATGTGTCTTTATCATTGCATTTTACAGAACTGTAAAAGTGAACTTATTACTGTTACATGACTACAAGTGGAAGTTACAGCACATATGCTAATATATGCTAAAATTCAAGCGAGTCAGAAAACCAGCTCATTCTTTTATTTTTACTTCCCATACCTCAGCAGCTAAACCATGGTTTGCACTGTATTAAGTAATGATGTGTTTTATTTTTATTTTTTAATTTATTATTTTCTCAAGAGCTTGAAAAAGGTGATTGGACTTCATTCATGAGAGTGATAATGAATCTCATCTTAATAAATGAAACACTTAACCTCAGTGATGAACAACTTTATCAACAATCAGACTTATGGGAAGCATGCTTGCTGTGGAGTGTGCTGCTCTTATTGATGGTTTGATGTTATTTTGTACTAATAAGTGGTCAGATGGTCCTATCAATGTGTGCTAGTAGGTCAGCAGAGGTGGGCTTTAACAAATAAACAAGTATGCCCTCTTTATATTCTGATTGAGCATGCAGTGTACTTGCATGTCTATGTTGTTTTGTGTGTGTGTGTGTGTGTGTGTGTGTGTGTGTGTGTGTGTGTGTGTGTGTGTGTGTGTGTGTGTACGTGCATTGAACACTTGCACTTGCAGTTCCTGTTTGGGGAGGTCCGCTGGTCCTGGCAAACAGTGTCTGGTCTTATCTCTTGTGTTTTATGTTTCTAGCAAGCTGAGGGCACAAGCAACCCTTTGTGGCCAAGAGGTGGCTGGTCTCACTCCAGACCAGCCCATGCAGCTGTTCACCACTGTTGGTCATATCCATGTGTGTGCATGCTTGTGTGGGGGGATACATTTGTATGTGCCTGTATGCATTTTTTATAAGAGTGTTTGAGTGCATATACATTTCTGTACACACGTGTGTATGTGTATGCAAGTTTTTAGCTCTTTCATTTGTTTAATTTAGGATATTTTGACCTCAAAGTCATGTTTTCACCATTTCTTCTGGGTCACAGTACCACCATGTCATATAGAGGAGCGGAGTTCAGTAGGACTGAAAATTAGAAATCCAGTCCAGTGTGTCCTCAACTCATAGGTCTCTTTCTATTCTTCTGTCCCTCTCTCTTAATCACCTGAACCCTGGTGACACTATCCCTTTCCTGTTCAATAACTCATAGGATAATATGTAACAGATTAAGAACATCTAAGAAATGCAGTTCACAAATTCATCAGAAAAATACAGGCTGTGTTGTTTAATGACTTTGCCAAAAAATGGACCTGTAGAATCCTAACTGGAACAACCTGTTTGGCTAATTCTAAATTAATTCATTATTATGACAATAAGACAGGTAACATTCAAGTGTGTATATACACTCTGCATCCTAAGATGTTTTATTGCAATGTGTGCTAAATTCATACTCACAGTTTTTGCACATACTCAGAGTTGTTGTCACTGTCACATAAAGATGTAAAGAAAAAAACATATTTGAGATGTCTCGGACTTGTTAAAGCATGTTCCTCTTACTGAAGCTGTCACCATCCATCTTGTTCACTCACATTTGAAATGCATCAACTGAGTGACCTTTCACCTCCATGACCATGTCGCTTCCTCTCTTCATTGGTGTCCCACTGCAGTGGGAAGGGATAGAAAGGTCACAAAGGTTAGCAGGTTGAGCTGTGCGCACAGACTTTGTGTCTGAAGTGGAGCCTGTGCGGGATTGGGATGGGATCCACAGAGATTGTGGGCTACTGTGTGGGGTCACGTTAGACCTGATTTACTATTCTTACCTCTGTGAGTGTCATGATCTGTAAGGCTGTCGCTTTTTCACTTCCTCTTCTCTCTGTCTCCCCTCTGTGCTTTTTATTTGTCTTCATTTGACAGTATCACGCCGCTACAACAATTCACAAGCATTTCATGTTAGGATGCAGAGATTGTAAGAGAAACTCCGTCCCACTATGTCGTTATTGTAAATTCTTTCATTCATATTATCCACGTGATATTGGTTTAAACTGGAGTTGTGTTTTTGCTCTTGTGTCAAATGAAGTTTACCTACAGTGTTTGGAACAAAAGTTTGTCTAGTTAAATTTTCCTGCATAAAAATGAACATGGGTACTATAGGTTTTGAGTCATTCATGGAGTTTAATTCACAGCTGGAAATAGTACTTAAAATAATATTCATTATTTATTTTTTAAACATATTTTTGCTGGGATTCATTCCATCATTTGCATAAAAGCTTAGTAACTTTTCATAACTGATATTGTTGTTATTGTTACACTCATCTGAACGACAGTATACATCCATCCTTCTGTTTTCCTCTACCTGTCCAGTTCAGGACCATGGCTGGGCTGTAGCATATCCAAGCTGTCATTGGGTGACCAGCAGGTTTCCAGTCTATTGCAGGGCTAAAACAGAGACACAGCCAACCATTCACACTCACATTTGCACCTACAACCAATTTAGAATCACCAGATATACTAATATCCACGTCTTCGGACTGTGGAAGGATGGTGTGTTTTTTGCATGGGATCTTACCAAAAGTTAAAAAAGGTAGATAAAACATATTTCTTCTACATAAAGCAGCATATAAAGGCAAGGCAAAGCCTCTCTTTCTGTCTGAACAAACGGTACTAACTTGAAAGAGGACAGGAAGCCATGGCTTTGTCCTGTTACCTGAATGCAGTTCTTACAATCTGCCTTCTTTTCTCTCCTTCTCTTATCTTTCTTTTGTCCTCTGTAACCTGCTATGTTGGCTTAATACTTCTTCTGTCTTTGGATGAGCTGAATCATCTCTGTCAGCACTGTAACTGTTTGTTTTCAATTATTTATGCTTCTCTGTGTCCTCACCTCTGGGCAGAAACATCTGTCTAGTCATGCTAGCGGCTGACGAATAGAGAGCCTGAATTCCTAACGGGCCCCAAATGAACCATCTCACAAAAGGGATTGGGGAGGACACTGAAGTCTTCCAATCAACTGATTTCCCCCCCACCCCCCCCCAGTTAACCTGAAGTTGAAAAGATAGGTGAGCCTCCTTGAACAAATGTTGAGGAGACCAAGTGTTGGCTGAAAGTTGCTGTTGGTCTCTGCTTGGGTGTCTACAGAATGGGCTGTTTACTCAGGCTTTGAACTCACTCACAAATCAAAGTGTGTGTCAGAATGGAGAGATTAGGGAACCAGAATAGGTCTGGGATTTTACCTGCGCCACTTGTGTCTTTGTTGTCAACCACCTGGATGGACTGCTAACATTGTGTAACACACACACATGCACAAATAGATACATAGACAAAAGAGTAACTTTCTAATACCCTGATAAAATACAGCTGTTTTTATCTCCTTCTTCAGAAAAGAGGCCCTGCAAGGGCTGTTTGAATAGAACTAATGAGTCTAGCATTGTTCAAAGTGGGAGATTCCCCCTTCCACACTGAAGCATTCGGTTGCTCACAGTGTGGCCTGTCCCAGCAGCTGCTGTCATTTCAGGACATGGTGCAGACCTTAAAGCTGGTAGGACGTTTTCAGCACACTCGGGCATGGACCTAAAGGGGAAAAGAGAGAGGAGAAAGCACGCTAATACGATGACAGGTTTTCAAAGGACAGGAGGAAGTTGTAACCTCTGTTCAAGAGCTGCATGATTTATCATTCATCAGGAGTAATAAATATTATCAAACGCCATCAGACTGGTTAGGCAGAGTAACAGAACACAGCAGATAGTCAAGCTGGTTTCAACTGAATAAAGTTTCCCGCTGTCATTGTCTTACATTTGTTTATCAGGAAGTGGGGAACTGATGTGCTCAGCCGGGAGCTCAGGTTTCAAAACGGGACTGGATAATGGAAGATGTTTAAAAATCCATCTCAGACAATGCAAGATCTTAAGTCCTGGATGTCTTGCTCATCATCCATGTGATCCCATTTCCTGACTTCTGAAGATTGAGGGATCTAATTAAAACCTTGTTGCTTTTCACCTGCTTTGTATTCCCAGTGTATTCACCATGTTTGAAAAAGGAAAATATGTGTTGTGACAACTTCACGTTTCACTGGCTTCCATGCCACAGCTTCCCCACCTTCCTCCTGCTCTATCATTCCTTTACTTCGTCTCCCATTCCTTGAATTTTCCCCTCCAGGTGAATTCAACCTTGTCTTACTATAAATGAAGCCCTGCAGGAACTCAAGGAGGGAGGGGTGGGGCATTACCTTTCGGAAGTGAAGCTAGCTCTCTGACCCGTCGTGGTGAAAGGCCCTTGGGCTTCGCTGCATTGCTCACATAAAATGATCTCTATGGGCAAAGCAAGAGATTACACCTGATAGGAAGGAGACTTAGCATAAAGTCAATTGGCTCCTTTGTGGAATAATCCGCTTTTTTCATCCAAGTCATTGTGATGAGTGATAAGGCCTTGAGTCAGTGGAGGGGGGGAAAGTAGCAGAGAAATGTATTGACCTGGCTTCAGTGCTCACTTTACATGAAACCAATTTTACGAGATTTAGTTCTAAGTGGCGAGGCTCGCTTTGCTGCGCCGTGATTTACCTTACAAACGTTTTTTTTTTAGAAGAAGAAATCACATTCAGTTAAACTGTTTAACACTGGAAAGTATGTGTCAGACTGTATTTAATGTGACTGTTAGTAATAGGAATTTCCAATTTGGTCACACCGTTCAGAATTTGCATTATTACTGTGCAGAATATTATCAGCAATATTTGTCAAATAATTCAAAGCTTACCCACTGTATCTTCTAGGACTGGGATCCAGTGAGGCACATTTAGGAGAAAGCCGCAGGACATGATTGCAGGTAGGAAGAGTTACCTTTTTTTTTTTTTTTTTTTTTGTGTATGTTCCAGCTTGCTAGATCTCAGGCAGAACTAAGCCTGAATGATTCCATTTTGAATGACTTGAATGACTCATTGGCTATGTATGAACAGTCAGCATAAGCCAAATGTCTCAGTGTTTTTAGAGATGCTTTTCCTCACAGTGTAGATTGTCTCGGTGGACACCCCTTCTATCCCCAGATGCCACCAGCTCTGTTAACAATAGATCACAGCACTGCTGGGCTTGTAGTTTTGTTTTGATTGAAACCAGTCTTGCTGGCTTGTCTGTCTCCTGCAGGAGCTTAAAAAGATCTCTTCTGCTCTTGCTTATAGTTTTCTTCTGTCATAGATGTTTCTGAAAAAGTAATGTATGAGGGAGGAGTGGAAATTCTTATTCACAGCACTCTCTTACTATAGAAATGAAACTTAATTTGTGTCTGGTACCACAGATTACACTCACTACAGCTGTGCTGACATTCATTTCAAAATCACTTTTGATTAGTAAATTAACTAATGTTGTGTTGGACAGAATTTCTTAGATAATATTGTGCTCCACTAACATGTATCTATTGTAAGTCCCTGAAAGAGAAGCAGCTTTCAGTCAGGTAAAGGTCAGCAGAGAATCTATTATTGACCTTGTTAATGTCATTTTCAGTATCACAATGATATGATACCATTGTGCCTTTCTCTGCCATCGAAACCTCACAAGCATGGATTCCTGTAAACGTTAGCTTTAGGTGGTTTCTCTACCTCTGTCATTTTTCACACAATGACTGATTTGCTTTTTAAATTGCTAATTAAAAAAAACTTTTGCACCAAAAAGCTAAACATGATCAGCAGTGAAGTACTCATGGGTTTTGTGTACTGTAATATAGGATTATGAGAACGTGTCATTTCACCAGTTTATTTTTTTTAGGACTTTTTTTTTTTAAACTTTCTGATTATATGAAGCAGGACAGGCAGGTATTCAGTATTTTGTATATTCCTTGTTTATTAATAATAATGTATTAATGATAATATACAGTGGTGTGAAAAAGTGTTTGCCCCCTTCCTCATTTCCTGTTTTTTTGCATGTTTGTCACACTTAAGTGTTTCGGAACATCAAACCAATTTAAACAATAGTCAAGGACAACACAAGTAAACACAAAATGCAATTTGTAAATGAAGGTGTTTATTATTAAAGGTGAAAAAAAATCCAAACCATCATGGCCCTGTGTGAAAAAGTGATTGCCCCCTAAACCTAATAACTGGTTGGGCCACCCTTAGCAGCAACAACTGCAACCAAGCGTTTGCGATAACTTGCAATGAGGCTTTTACAGCGTTCTGGAGGAATTTTGGCCCACTCATCTTTGCAGAATTGTCCTAATTCAGTTACATTAGAGGGTTTTCGAGCATGAACGGCCTTTTTAAGGTCATACCACAACATCTCAATAGGATTCAGGTCAGGACTTTGGCTAGGCCACTCCAAAGTCTTCATTTTGTTTTTCTTCAGCCATTCAGTGGTGGACTTGCTGGTGTGTTTAGGATCATTGTCCTGCTGCAGAACCCAAGTTCGTTTCAGCTCGAGTACACGAACAGATGGTCGGACATTCTCCTTCAGGATCTCTTGGTAGACAGCAGAATTCATAGTTCCATTTATCACAGCAAGTCTTCCAGGTCCTGACGCAGCAAAACAGCCCCAGACCATCACACTACCACCACCATATTTTACTGTTGGTATAATGTTCTTTTTCTGAAATGCAGTGTTCCTTTTACGCCAGATGTAATGGGACACACACCTTCCAAAGAGTTCCACTTTTGTCTCATCGGTCCACAGAATGTTTTCCCAAAAGTCTTGGGGATCATCAAGATGTGTTTTGGAAAAATTGAGACGAGCTTTAATGTTCTTTTTGCTCAGCAGTGGTTTTCTCCTTGGAACTCTGCCATGCAGGCCATTTTTGCCCAGTCTTTTTCTGATGGTGGAGGCATGAACGCTGACCTTAACTGAGGCAAGTGAGGCCTGCAGTTCTTTGGACGTTGTTGTGGGGTCTTTTGTGACCTCTTGGATGAGTCGTCGCTGCGCTCTTGGGGTAATTTTGGGCGGCCGGCCACTCCTGGGAAGGTTCACCACTGTTCCATGTCTTCGCCATTTGTGGATAATGGCTCTCACTGTGGTTCGCTGGATTCCCCAAAGCTTTGGAAATGGCTTTATAACCCTTTCCAGACTGATATATCTCAATTACTTTCTTTCTCAATTGTTCCTGAATTTCTTTGGATCTCGGCATGATGTGTAGCTTTTAAGGATCTTCTGGTGGACCTTACTGTGTCAGGCAGCTCCTATTTAAGTGATGTCTTGATTGAGAACAGGTGTGGCAATAATCAGGCCTGGGTGTGGCTAGAGAAATTGAACTCAGGTGTGAAAAACCACAGTTATAGTATGTTTTAACAAGGGGGGCAATCACTTTTTCACACAGGGCCATGATGGTTTGGATTTTTTTTCACCTTTAATAATAAACACCTTCATTTACAAATTGCATTTTGTGTTTACTTGTGTTGTCCTTGACTATTGTTTAAATTGGTTTGATGTTCCGAAACACTTAAGTGTGACAAACATGCAAAAAAACAGGAAATGAGGAAGGGGGCAAACACTTTTTCACACCACTGTATGTAATGAATGAAAACAATATAAATTCATAAAATATTTATTTTTCAATTGAATAAAATATACTATAAAAAAATTTTATGTCTCAATTAAGAAGCCGTTTTAATTACTGCATTTATAAGGCAGTACCATCTCTCTAAGGAAGCAGCTGTTGAAGATGCCCTCACACATCTCAGTTGTGGTTGTTGTCATCTGTGCCATCTAAAGACATACTGATTAGAACTATTAGAAAAAAAACAGCAAGAAATTGCTCTTCAAAACCTGTCAACATCACAATGCAACCATATGTATGAGGAAGAGAAAGCACAATAATCAGAAGGGGATGATAATTAGAGTCAGAGAGAAAGTGAGATGTTGTCCCACAACAGGGAAGATAATATATTCTCTCTTTACCCGGTAGTGAATAGTAATACATCAGCATCAGCATGTAAATAGGGGATTTGATTGTTACTTCCTGCTCTGGGGGGCGTTTTATTCACACATTTTGTATGAACCTTCCCCACCCGTAGACTGGTGGTGGTCAACCAGAAAAAATACATCTGCATACAGTGTAGTTTAGTGTGACAGAGCTCTCCCAGGTCAAGTGGCTGCTCTCTGGGTGACTTGACACTTTTGACATGTGGTTTACCGTTCAGCAACAGCAACAGAACACTTGTGTTCTGTTAGGATTAGCACTGCGCAGCTGCCCCGCTCTCCTCACAGCTGACCAAACCTGAAGCTATAGGGATAAAAAAAAAAGAATTTTTAAAAAAACGGGGGTATTTGTGATTTAGTCAGTCCCACACACATAGAAATTCACCAGGATTGTGTTGATTAATTGTCACTATATGCAAACCTGTAATGCAAGGTGTAAGTCTCATTCTGTATATATACATCTTTAAATACAGACCGGACATGACAACTTTAAACCACTGTGGTGATAAAACACCTCAGTTTATTATGATTCCTTTTGGTACATTTCAACTCTTTTCATGTCAGCTTAGATCACTGTTATGATATTCGATATTCACTAAATGAATTGAACCCTAATGGCTCTTTCATCTGCTCAGGCATCCTAACTGATTCAGTCTAATTAATCTGAATATATACAGTAGCATTCAAAAGTAAAAAATTTTGTATAAAATATTGAATCCCTGATAAAAATGTACATGTTACATAATATCTTAATTTTAAATTTGTCCCTTTTGCTTCAATAACCCGTGTCATCAAATTCCAGTGCTGACAGAAAGATATTCTTCCTCTTTGTTGTGGGAAATTAAAACAAGCTACAAGCCACCATCAGTGTCACATTCACACACCTGATACATTGTTTAAGTTCTGGAGTTTAGCACTCTGTTACTTTTTATTAAATCAAAAATGCATATTATCCCAGCATTGATAACTGCAGTGTCATTTTCTTGCATTCACCCTCATGTTACTGTCTTCTTTTGACAGTGCTTTAGCTGACTGGAGCTTTTGATTTGTATCTGTGAACTGTATTTGGTGTGTTTGTTCTAGTTTGTACGGTCACCTTTTGTCTGCCTGATTGTGCTTTGGTATATATAACGGACTGAACTGGAAGGAGTCATATGCAGGTCCATAATCTCCATCTTTCAGTCACCACCCAAAGCTCGTGACCATAGATGAGAGTATGGACCTAGATTGACGTGTAAAATCGACAGCTTTGCTTCTGTTCAGCTCTCTCTTCTCCACGACAGACCGGTACAGTGTCTGTATCACTGCAGTCCTTCTGTCAGTCTCCCACTCTCCTCTCCCCTCACTTGCAAACAAGACCCCAAGATACTTGAACTCCTCCACTTGGGGCAGCAACTCGTTCCTGACCCTGACTGGGCATTCCACCCTTTTCCAGCTGAGGACCGTGGCCTCAGACTTGGAGGTGCTGATTCTCATTGCCTCTGCTTCACACTCAGTTTCAAACCACTTCAGTGCGGAGCTGGAGACCACCGCTGGATGAAGCCAACAGGACCACATCATCTGCAAAAAGCAGAGATGAGATTCCGAGGCCACCAAAGCAGAAGCCTTCCGCCACTTGGCTCTGCCTAGAAATTTTGTCCATGAAATATTATGAAGAGAATTGGTGACAAAGGGCAACCCTGGTGGAGTCCAACACCCACCGGGAATGAGTCCAACTTATTGCTGGCAATGCGGACCAACCTCTTGCTACAGTTGTACAGGGACCAAATGGCCCGTCACAATAGGCCAAACATCCCATCCCATACTCCTGGATCACCACCCATAGGATACTCCAAGGGAGACAATCAAATAACTTCTCCAAGTTCACAAAACACTTGTAGACTGGTTGGCTCTCACCACACACACACACACACACACACACACACACACACACATTCCCACACATTCTCAAATAGCCTCAAGAGGATAAAGAGCTGGTCCAGTGTTCCGTGATCAGGATGAAAACCTCACTGTTCCTCCTGCATCCAAGGTTTGACTAACGCAAAAACTCTCCCTTCCAGTACCCTGATATAGTGGGGATTGGACCACCAGGGCCACCGCCTTTGACTGCCCACCTGAAACACAATGTACCTGACCCCTACAGCACCTCCTGGAGGTGGGTCTAGAGGAAGAATACCACAGTTTTGCTAAATGTCATCACTGACCCAGAAATATTGCAGAAATTTTCTTTATTTCTTCATTTTGTATGTCATAACTTTTGCTTTTATATGTTTCCAAATCTTCATAAGTTTTGGTTGTTTCTGGGTTTAATAAAATACAGCTGTTATTGTGGTCTAAATCCAAATAGACCAAATCCTGTTACCAGTCAGAACAGCTATGAGTATTTTCAAAAGTATTTTGGGACTTACTCTTGGGATTTTTTTGTTAAAGTTTGGAAAAGATTATTACCAGCACAATTAACTTAAAAGATGTTACCTGAAGTGGGTATGCCATGTTCTAACAACATCCTGCTACTTCCACCATTGCTTCTGTATAACAATAATTTACAGTTCCACTAAAGGACCTTGTCTAATAAGCAAGAAGATAAGGGTTAGGCATTTAAATAAATGAGTTGTTACCAGTTTCCTGTTGGTAAAATGTCAACAAATTGTGGTTAGAGAGTGACAGAGCTTTGGATAAATAAAATGATCCCTGGAGAACAAGCCACAGTTTTGGGAAGTGGAGGCTTGAATAATGACTGCTGGTGTTACAGTGGATCAAACTGATTTCTAAAGTGCCACAGAAAAAGCTCTTGTGTGGGCCCTTTCAAAATTTTAGAATAATAACCCTTGTCACCCAAAAAGGAAAAGGCTAGGTCTGTTCTTCCCAGAGATTATGGTGGGAAGAATCGATGACTTCCTCCATCTTTCTCCCTCAGGGGACATGGGGACAAAATCTCACTGGTATTAATAGAAGCCTTCTGATAAGCAGGCCAGTACTCTGCATCGTGGTGTCACAGCCTTTCTTCTCATTGTTGTGAGAACCTCTTGTTATAGTATCAACGAGCTCTTATAAAATACACATTTAACCGACTTCCTGTTTTTGTTCAGCTTCCTGTGATCTACTGTATATCACAACCTCTGTACAGTACAATAAGAGACATGAGTGTCCTCTTCACCTCTCTGTTCTGGCTATGATGCTGCTCACTGCCTTGAGTTGTGTTACTACTGGATAATTCTGCTGTAAAATACTGGGAGCAATGATAATATGCCTCTCCTATTGACAAGGCTGTTCATCTGAATGACAGGCTATAGGTTTGCTGCAAAGCCAGCCAAGCCTTTAACCCTGAAACACTGGTCACAAAAGAGGCTGTAGATGTTGCTTTTTCAATCATCTCTGTGTTTCTTAAAGTACATAAGTCATGTAACACTTAATTTTATCTAGTCAAAGAAAACAAGAGTTCTGCTTGGAGACTGTTGTTCTAAAACATTTTGGTTTTTCGTTTGTTTGTTTGTCTGTTTACACTAATGGCAAGGTGTGCGTGTAATTAGAAACAGCAATAGTGTGGTTACACTGTGAAGAGTTTTTTGTTGTTGTTGCCTGCTTGTTTGTTTAGTGATTGTTTGTTTGTTTTGGTTTGTTTTTTGTTTTGGGGTGTTTTTTTGGTCTTTTTTGGGGGGGGGGTGTATTCCAGTCTGATAGCCTAAATGCCCCAAATGGGTTCTCTGAAAGGAGAGCATGGGAAAAATAGCTGCCGTTGTGGAAACTGCTGGGAAAAGATTTAGTTCTCATTGGTAGCAGTGCAGGGCATTGTGGGATGTGGGAGAGCTGAGAAAGACTGTTTTGCCTCCTGTGAGAAGGAGAAAACATGGAAAGATGGACACAGAAATCACAATGAGTGGTCCAGACTAAGCGGAACTAACTCACTGCTTTTAATGCTCTGCTAGCTTCACTTCAATCAGAGGTGGAAAGATGGGATATGGATGGTCAGTGACAGTGGCAGTAAGTGTGGCTTGGTGGGCTGGGTAGCTACTCTTGTTTCTCAGTCATCTCTTCGGCCAGTTTTTTTTTTTTTTAATCCCCTGACGTAAGCACAAGCATTGGTGGCCTGCATACCGACATACCAGGTTGATGGTTGCCAGCCCATTAGCGAAGCCAAAGTGGTGGAGCCCACCCAGGGCTGCCGACCCTCTTCTGCCCACCTTCTGCCTTCCTGCCCAGCCCTGGCTCTGGATCAGAGGCAGGCCACACGTCGGGGGACAGGACTAATGATGGCCACAGCCATGCCATCCCTTTCAAGCCCCAACCCAAGAGTACAATTTTGGCTAATGCTATTTCCTGCAGATAAGATGCAAACAAGCTCCTTTTTACTTCTTTTTCCTCGCTAGAGGCTTGGGAGGTGAGGG
This sequence comes from Pterophyllum scalare, assembly GCA_024447675.2. Taxonomy (NCBI): domain Eukaryota; kingdom Metazoa; phylum Chordata; class Actinopteri; order Cichliformes; family Cichlidae; genus Pterophyllum; species Pterophyllum scalare. Next base: position 21,785 of record JAMQGT020015032.1, read on the forward strand.
GCGGGTGAGCAGTAGCAAAATAGTCCTCCTGTTTCATCATCAGGTGGTTTGGTTTGGATAACCTCTACTGTACATGGAGTGGAATCAGTAGTGGAATAATATAAAGACTGGATATGTTTTGTGCACAGTACTCAAACTAGCTACCCATATCAAACAATTTTGCTCCCCATCAGTCCCTAAATGGCTTAATCAAGGCTGTGCAATGTGATTATTTTACTCATCCAAGACTTTCTAAATTGTTTCCAGCTTAAAACAAGATGGTTGGAGATATTCTTACTGCGTGGAACTAAACGCTATATGCTGTCTTTATTTGTGCAGTCAACAAAAGCTCGATAACAACTAGGAGACATTATTTTTGATGGATTTTTACTGCAAAATGTGCAGTTTAAACAAATCTCTAGACTGTATGCTCCAATGCAAAAGTTATTTTATTTTCCCCTGCATAAAGACACTAAGCTATGAAGTTAGCAGAAATAATTGTCTTCTTCATAGAAACACATCACAGGGAGTGGTTTCTGGACATAAAACATTTTTATTTGTCTGTATTTTAGTATGACCTATTTCATGACAGATATTTTAAAATCATATTTTTCTTTTCTCTTGAGAAAAGATTCCATTTGATGAAAGCAATAAAGCAGGAACGTGAAGGAACATAACTCTGAAACAGAGCAATAAGTCAGACTGAAAAAATGTTGCTAATCCTCAGTTGTTAAAGGTGAGTGTTATCATTCTCAATGTAATCAAGATCATCTGACTCCTGATAACTTCGTCAATGTGATACCCGTGCTCAGAGGAGCTCTAGCAGCCCAGTAACCTCAGATCAAAACTAAAGACCACTCTGAAATGTCATCAGAACAGTCACAAAACCACTGATTTCTCAGGATACGCTTTTTTGAAAAGTTCTTCATAGCAATATCAGCATTACAATAGTGAAGTGTGTGACTGTTATGGTGACAAACTCCATCCACTGTACAAATACATACAAATCAACGTTGTAGTGCTATAGTTTTGTCATTATCACACACACACACACACACACACACACATACACACACACACAAACACACACACACACGCTCAAAAGGAGTAAACAATAGGATAGAAGCCATATACCTGGTAAATATGTTTAGTGTATGCTCATGTACAGTACCAGTCAAATGCATACCCTGCTTTACCATCAACTTCACTTTACAAAATGCGCACCATAGAGTCATAATTGACTTGAAACTAGCAATTGAAACCACAAACTTGTCAGAAATATATTTACTGAGATGATCAATAGTTGAGAAGTTGGATGATTTTCTCAGAAACTTGTATGCAGTTTGAATTATTTTTTGCAATGAGGGGAGTCACTCCCTGCTGGTCAGTGGACAAAATGAAGGCTTTAGGCACTTCTGCATTGCTACGCCCCCTTCCTTCATGCATTTTATGTGGCTTGGTGATCTTAGAACCTGTGATCTTGGCTTTTGCTGCTCTCTCCGCCTATCACTGTCTCGCTCTCTCTGTTTGAGAACTACGGTGTCATCAGAGGAGATGCGTGATGGCTTGCATGGTCTGAGCACACATCTGCCCACGTGCCCCTCTGATCCCAATCATTCATAAAGTCAGCCAGAGTGATTTGTATCTGCCATCCGGCCTGCAGTGTCTCTTATCTCTGCCCCCCACCTCCCTTTGGCTATTAGGAAGGAATGAGATGTCACAGTATGTACACACAAAACACACAAGCTTCATGGGGATTCTTCTACCCCCCCCCTTTTCCCCTTTCTTCCTTTTTTGCATCAAATATTCTTTTTAAAAGCAGTTTTAGCCATGTTGTTTCTATCTTTATCACTTAGCTCTCTTCATCTCCTTTCTATCTTCAGTATGTTCAGTTTTTCACCATTTCCCCATGTCCTTTGGCCTGAAAAAAAAGCAGTGAAATTTCCCCTCAGCCATTTAGCCCCGATTCAGCACTGCAGTCAGTGTAGAGGCTGTAAGTTACCAGAATGTAAATAGAGCAGTGTTTTTCACATTACTTCACCACTTATTTTTAGTAGCTGGACAAGAGCAGGCAAGGGTGTGCCTTTTCAAGCCCCGACTGTAAGTCTTATCAGCTGAATGCACAGAAGAAAGGATAGAAATTATAAATCAACAAAACAATAATGACTCAATACAGGAAGTGATGTGTTGATTTATGGTTGAAGTTTAACTGTAACTGGCAGACAATACTGGAGGAGATTTTTTAAACACTGAGAAAGAATGTCTCACTCAGACACCCAGATGTACTGCACTCAAACTCAAGATGTAAAATACTTTTATTTTAGCTTGAAACAAGTGTATAATAGTCTGCAGTGACTCTTATCACTTGGATTTACCCCACCAGGGAAACTTTAAATGGTAGTTTACTGAATTTTTTTTGTTTTGTATAGTAATGGGTTTTATTATTGCATCTCTAGGTAGGTAAAACCCCAGTATGAGCCTGAGTTTGACCATTTTCCAAAAGAGTGTTCAGCAGCATTTTTCAAATGCAGCTGCCAGTCATTCCTTGATTACTTACCTCCCCCTTCCTTCTAGGAATCAAACCAGTAACACCAGTCTAGTGGGCACAACACCTGTAGCAATTGGTAAGCAGTGCAGTGGATTGTGTGTTTCTGTGCATGGCAGTATTTATCCCAGCCACCCCCTGCTCACACCAGGAAATGAATTTTTCCAAAGCATTCTCCAATATGTACTTAATTCTTCCCTGCTCTCCAGCGACAACAGCCAAAAGCAGAAGAGATCTGTTGCTGGCAGTTGTTAGCACTTCTCTAGCAGCTGCAGTCTTCTGCCACCTCTTTTACACTTCCATTTTCCTTTTGCAGAAATTGCTTGTGTTGAAAAGACAATATCAGCGCTTGTGTGCTCTTGTAAATGCAGCTTGCGGAATAGACCACTAAGCAAAATCTCCGAAGTGATGCTCTTGGTTGTGCCCACAGCACAAAGATGCTTTTCTCAGACAAAAATGAATAGCACTCTAGGTTTTGTGTGCTCAGAAATGTGCCTGTGAAGGTGCTAAACCCTCCATGTTTAATGCAATTGAAGAAAATGATGACTCAGTTGAATTTCCTTTGTGGTAAGCTGTCATCATCTGATGAACAGAAACACTGAGTCATACACTAAATACGCACACACACAGAGACGCAAAATCTACCATCCCCAATAGACCTGTGGGTCAAGTAGAATTATATGCTGAATGTTTTGAATTGACCCGTCAATGAATACTACAAAACTTGTTCGCTCTCTGTGATGATCCTGGTGCATAGTCACAGATAAACACACACACACACACTCACACATACACACATAGCGCACACACACACACACACTTGTGCTTGGCCTTGTCCGTGTCCAAACAGCCCTTCTATAGTGAGAGGCTCCAATGGAGTGGATCAGCTCCAGCTAAGACACCCTTTCAGACTTCCTCCCTCCTTTTCTCAAAAACCCCTCCCTCCTGTGGACCACAGGACCTTCCTTCCTTCCTTCCTCCTGACACACAGGCCTGGGGGAGTCGCAGGGAAGTCAGGATGGCCGGATGTACCCTCATCAGACATACATACAGACAGACAGGCTGACAAGGAACAGACAGACAGACAGAACGATGCTGCTGCTACTGTGGACCGAGAGTTTGGTTTTATTCCCATGCAGAACTGCAAGCAGAATGACATCATTCCTGTTTTGATAGCACAGCAGGAAGATGGAGGGAGATTCAGGGCAGTGGGGTGTGTGTGCATGAAGAAGTATGTGGACACGAAAGGAAACTAAAGTGTTGATGAACAAAGCCAGAATTTTAGCCATGCCAGTGGAGGTCTCTTTAACACCCTAATCCCACCCCAATGCCTCTATATTATTCTATGAATCTAATAAAATAATAAAAATTTAAAAAGTAATTGAGGACTAGAGCTGTATTTGGCTCACAAGAGATCTTTTATACATCGACCTCAAATACAAGGCATAGGGTTAGAAGGCATAAGGTTAGCAGGTGCAGACCCTGCGCCTCACACAGGAAGAGCAGCAACTATACAAGGCAACCTCATGTCTACACAATGTACGGCAACTCTGTGCCTATTTGTTTAGCAAGATGCACAGGAGCTTTAGTTTCATACTACTGCTGACACACTTTATCTCCCCTGCAAGAATTGTCTGCCTTGCAGGGGAGATCAGGTTTGGAGAAGGACAATGAGGTGAGAAAGACAGTATCACAACAATAACAGTCCCTCTTCTTTTCTGTGTTCTGTTGTGTTTTGTTGTTGTTGTCGTTTTTGTTATTTTCTATTTTTTTGTCTGTTTCTTGGAAGAGGTTACAGTAAGTGGCAGCTGTGCTCTGCTGCTGCTGCTGCTGTACAGTGCACACTACTTCAGAGAAGTCGACCCCTCTGCACTCCATCCATCCACCCCATTGAACTGCCAGCCCTGGTAATCAATTCTGAGCCTTGTGCTGTCACTGAGGGCCTCTGCACACAGCAGCTGGCTGCAGGAAGACAAGCGCTCTTCCACAGTCTTTCCAAAGATCAGCTGCACCCAGCTGTCTAGCAGCAGCCCCACTATTCAGAACCCTGCCGCTGCTGCTGCTGATGAGGGAGGCCTCTTTCACTGCTGTCACCGGTCTCTGTTGACTGGAGTTCCCTTCACCATACTTTCTTTTTCATTTCTTCCTTCCTAAATTATCAACTGTATAGACACATCCGCCCCTTGAGCTGCACAGCAGGCCTCATATGTCTGTCTGGGCTCGCTTTCCGTCTTTCTCTTTATTTCCTCCCAAGTCATGTTGCCCATCTGTCCCCGCATTTACTGACTTTTAGTCCACTATTTTCATCTGGCTTTCTCTCTCCGAGCCATTCTCCCTGTCTTCCATGCTGAGCACTTTAGATTAACTTTCCTTCTTTTTTGTCGTTGTAGCCTTTCTTTCTATTACATCCATCCATGTCCCTTCTGTCTCTCTCTGTTTTGTGTTACCCATTCCTCTTTCCCTTCTTTGTTGCTAGCCATGTTTCGGTTTCTCTACTCCTTTCTCTGCAGTTCTGTCCCCTTTTTGCAGCTCGCTCTTATTTCCGCACAATTTCCATCTCATTCTTTGTCACTCTGCTGCAATCTAAACTATGCCCTCTTTTTCCAAATGTCACAATACTGTATCTTTTCTTCCCCCCGTTCTTTAGAGTAACTTCTTTTTCTGCCCCCCCTTTCTGCTGTATTTTTTTCACAGGTGTCTGTAAGGCGGGGATTTACATTTTCTCAGGACAGGCAGCCCATGGAGAGAGGCCTGCTGGCAGATCAAAGGCTCCGGCTGTAAAACGATCTGAAAGAGTCCAGCATTAGCATCCATCAGGGTACCTTGAAAGCTCCCTGATCAGCCGAGAGGGAAGCTGAGGGCCCCCCAAAGTGAAAGCCCAGTCTGGAGAGGGGTGATGGAGGGGTGGAGGGAGGGTAGAATGAGGGTACAGAGAGAATGAGAGAGAAAAGGAGGAAAAGGGAGGAAAATAATACGCTGCAAATTTTCTGATTTCTCTGTTGCATTTGACCCCCATCTTATCCATTTGCTCCTCGTCTTCTCTGTCTTTTTCTTCATAGCATTTAGACTGAAAACATCTCCATCTGTAAACCATCTCCACACATCTCACAGAGGCCAGAGTTTTACTGCTGCACCCTGGTGTCTATACATAGAGTTATGTCTGGTCTGGGAAGTGGAATGAAGGATCGAGAGAAGGAGTAAGAGATGGAGGGAGGAAGGAGGAAAGAAGGGAGGGACAGAGTGTAGGAGAAAGGTAAACCTAGACTTGCTTTTTAAGAAGTATCTCTTTAAAATAGAAAACTGGCATAATGGGAAATAGCAACCGTGTGGAGGCACTGTGCACCACACTTTATCCAATAAGCTTGTTTCATAGTCTTGAAATGGATAGGTAGCTAACATGTGTGATAGAGATCAAGATTAGACCTGCATTCCTGGTGTGTTCCAGTGGGTCAGTGTTTGCATCTTTTTCAATAACAAAAGTAAGACTGCACTCCACATAAATTTTCAGAAGTAAATCTGCATCCTTTGGGCTCACCTTGTGATAGAATTCCCCAGGAAACAAGATTTATAGACATTGATTCCTGTGAAAACAAAAACTTTTTTTTTTTTTTTTTTTTGGAAAGACCTTCAGCTATAGCATGCTACATACCACAAGTCATCCATCACCAATGTACATAGTCAGATTGCTGCTTATTAAGGTGTGCACATACAAATATTATTCCAATAGCACAAATCTGTGGAAAAAGAGTTTGGGTGGTAAACCTGCAGTCCAGATCTGCCACCGACTGAAAACATTTCATGCATCATGAAAAGCAAAATATAACAAAGAAAACTCAAAAATTGAGCTGATAAAATCCTATGAAGCAAAATAAGAACATTTTTTGCTTGTAGAGCTACAGCATTTGGTGTCCTGACTTCCCGAACACAGAGTGCTGTTAAAAGATGAGGTGCTGTAACAGGGCATCACCTACAAGTTTTTTACATGTTGCTACTACCAAATTCAAAATGCGCACATAAAAAAATACATGTATATCATCTATGTTGTCATTTCTAATAAATGTAGACTTTAAATGACTTGTAAATTATTAAATTCTGTTTGTATTTACATCCTACACAGCATTTGTGGGGAAAAGAGGTTTTATACTGAAATGGTGCACCTGCCTCTATGGTTCCCAAAAAATGCAACTACATCAGTTGATGATCCCGGCACATCTGCTACCAAGCCTCATTATCTTAAGCAATAAATTCCTTAATTCCTCTTGTAATACCATGAAAACCTAGGCTTCACATGCACCTTGTTCTGTGCTGTTACATACTGACATATGCCCCATATCTTCACACTCAAAGCCTCAAGCGTCAAACTCGAACGCTGGCAGAGCATCCTAACACACACAAATTAGCTTACCATTTTTACATGCTTTAGATTATGGCAAAAGGTTCTAAAGTTTGGGATTTGGACCTGTTGGATGTTAAGTTTTTTAACAAAATACCACCACATTCATGATTTGTTTGACAGGATATCACCTAGTTTGAGGCAGATGCCATGTAAGTATATATAACTATTAAGTCAGACCTACGACTCTACTCTAGGCTTTGGTTGGATGAGCGCATACCCACAAACCAGCCTACCTGGAGACTACAGCCCTAACACAATCATTAACATTTTAGTCCTAACATTCTCACTGTGGCACACAGTTAAGTTGGAAAGTTTCCATAAATGATTCATCCAAGAATGAGTCAGAATTTATGGAAGCTGGTATTAAAGTGTTACCAGTGGCTACAGTGATGTACTGGACTACAAAGCAGACTTAAAACTTGCACTGTGTTTCATGAGTTCTTCAAAGTGTTTTATTAAGAGATTTTTTTTTATGTTCACGTAATAAACACAAGACACAAGAGTCATTTGCACATCATTGGAAATCATATTCAATTAGAAGCTGTAAAAAAACAACAAATCAAATGTTGAAATTGATTTTTTTTTTTTTTTTGTTACTGTATTGTTGTCGTTTTGTTGTTTCCTTTATTGTTATATAACAGCATGGGGTGGCATTGTGGTATGGTGGTTAGCACTGGTGCCTCACAGCAAGAAGGTTCCTAGTTCAAACCCTGACTGGGGCTGTGGTTCCCATATGGGCACCAGGCTTTGAGGTTTCCTCCCACATCCCAACAACATGCATATTAGGTTAATTGGCCCTGCTAAATTGGCCATAGGGTAATAAGAAGTAGATAAAGTGTTTACAGTTTGGTTGAATGAGCAGATATGTATTAAAAAATGTGCTCAAGTTTTAATTTGAGACCAGCAGTCCTGATGATTGTGAAATCAACAAAGCTCAAGGGAGCCGAGCATGCTTTTATCCCCATAACATCTCTAAATTATCTCTAAAATTAGAAACATCCTCTCTCAGAGTGATGCTGAAAAACTAGTTCATGATAAATATTACTTCTGGGCTGGACTACTGTAATTAATTACTTTCAGGTTGCAGGTTGCAGCGAATGTACTGACAGGGACTAGAAAACAAGGTCTTAAATAATCAGGCCCCATCTTATTTCAAAGACCCCATAGTACCATATCACCCCAATAGAGCACTTCACTCTCAGACTGCTGGCTTACTTGTGGTTCTCCCTGAACCTGGTTCTGCTGGAGGTCTCTTCTCGTTGAAAGGGAGTTTTTCCTTCCCACTGTCGCCAAGTGCTTGTTCGTAGGGGGTTGTCTGATTGTTGGGGGTTTTCTCTGTATTATTGTAGGATATTTAGCTTACAATATAAAGTGACTTGAGGTGACTGTTGTTGTGATTTGGTGCTGTATAAATAAAATTGAATTGAAACATGCTCCTCGCTTTGAGTAAACTGATTAGAGAGCAGAACTCGTGCATATTCAGTCTCAGTCAAAAGTTTGGACACACTTTCCCATCCATATAAAAGGGTGAGTGTGTCCAAATTTTTCACTAGTACTGTATATGTATGAATACATGAGTTACACAGCCATCAGTGAACACACTATTTGTCAGTGTTATTGGTGTGTATGTACACATCAAAATTCATGTAGTGCATGGTTACATGTGGAAAAACTCTAACAAAAACCCACACTCAAGCAGGCAAAATTCTTCTCACACAGAATCACCCAAACACACACTCCCTGGTTGTGTGCCACAGTGTGCAGCTTGCTGACATGTGTGGAGCCTCCTGTGTGTAGGGCCAGGGCTGCATGCCACTGTCTCAGCTCAGTAATGGATGTCCCGTTTGTTGCACATACACAGACACAGATATACAGAGAGACAGACAGACAGACAGTGGCGGGACTCAGCTTGGCTGTCCTGTCCAAACGAGGATGAGTTCCTCCTCTGTTTAGGGAAGAGGATGTGATCTCATTCTTTAAAAATCCAACCTATGTCGCTTGCCACTCATGACTTAATCCAGGCTTCTCCTTTGTGCGAAGCTCCCTCCCCTTCCCCACTTCTCCTCTTACTTTCTCTTACTCTCTGCTTCTTCCTGTATCTCTTCTGCCTGTCTATCAGTCTGTCTGTCTCACTTCTTTACCTTCTCCGTTATTGATGAAAAAAGCCTTGTATTATGTAGGTGCATAGCAAATTCATTAAAATAGATAGCGAAAATTACACATTACTTTGCAAATGTTTTAGGAACATAAATGTTTGATTTTTTCTATCATGTAACACCATCAGACAGCCGTCTGATCAGCTCCAAATTAATTCTGCAGCATAGCAATGAGCTGAACATACAGCCACATGCATAATCTACTATCTTCACAGAAAGGACGGTCAAGCAGCTTTGCAGTGGATGGTATGGCCTTCACGGAGCATTCATCTCAACATCATTAACCAAGCCTGGAATTAGAAGAATTATACTGAAACAGCTAAATCCAAAGTTCTCCAAATTTTTCAAGATGCTTAGAACAACCGTAGGGACTTTATTTAGGCTTTCTCTTTTTTTTTCCTTTTTTTTTTTTACTGCACTTTGTGTGAAATTTTAAGAAAGTCATATCAACATGCCAAGGTCTATAAAGCAAAAGGCACACAAGTAAAATACTGATGATAGATTAGTGGTCATGATTGCCAGCAGAAGTTTTTTAAGAGGAAATCAAAAATGCTGAATCACATCAAAAATTTGGGCATTCCCCACCAGTTTTGTTCTTGGTATCACTAGACCCAAAAAAAAAAAGTCTAAAAGAAGAAGGACAAAAACACATGAAAAGTAATATCATGTGGTGCACTGAATTAAGCAATGGAGTTTTGCCAGGGAGAAATTGGTTCTAAATTCGTATGAAGCCCAAAGTCAGTACTTTTTTTTTTTTTTAGGCATGCAGAGCATTTGCATGATTGTGCACATCTGGTGAGACATTTTTGCCTTTTTTTTATATTGCTGCCTATTGAAGCTCTAATTGGACTTTAAATAAAAGGTTGAATTTGAATGTTATCATTTTGCACCTGACAAAGAATCTTAGACATTATGAAATGTGAGTTTCTAGAGAAATAAGTACATGCTTGATTAGTTTTTGTGAATTAAATTAATCATAATAAAATACATTTATCAACAACCTCATCTGAACACTGTGCTGATTTTTCGCCCAGTCCAGCAGGCAGATGTGCGGTCCCACTCCTTTGAAATTATGTTTCTGAAAGACCATTATGGGCATCTTGACTACACAGCTGCTGGCTATGATGTGCACGCCCTCTGCCATTGATTGGTTTGTTGGTCGGTGGTACTCGGAAACGTATTGTGTAGTCTTCTGCCGTAAAGCAAACCAGCAGCCAGACAGACTTTTTTTTTTTTTTTTTTAAAAAGAAGGAAGCTGGTATAAGAAAATGTCAGTGACACCATGCATCCATGACACTATTGGAAAGCATGTCCTGCAAGAGGCCGGTTTGTACAGATTAGTTGTTGCAGACTGTGCAGACTCTGTGTGATAGCACACCATTTGGTGCAGGGAACATGCATGTATTTGCATATGGCATTTGTAGAAGCATGCCATATAGTACATTCAAATAAAATGAACAGCTGTAATTTCTAATCAAGTTTAACAACAGATTGTGCATGTGTTACTGTTTATATGCCACTTCAATGTGGAACTGCAGCATGTTGGTCAGCGTTTACGAACATACACTATATAGTCCACATAATTGCATCCACTGCAAGTTTTATCAATAATGCCATTGTGTTTTTTGTTAGGCTAGCTGTATAGGGCTTCATCATAACAGTGATTAAAAGTTTAAGCAAGATACAATCTAACCTGATACAGTGGGGTGTCAGCAGGTGATGTGAAACAGTGGCTGATCTGATCACTGACCTCCATGGTTAAACTGTACTGAGAAAGTGACACAAGCTTAACAAGACATAACTAGTGTCTAACTTTATGAAAGTCTTGGAAAAAAAATTTTTTTGAACATTTTTAAAATCCTTAAATCCTTTACATTTGAAATTTGATGCAGTTCTCTTAATGTTAAAAATAACTGGCTTAACATGAAATCAAATAGCTTGTACAGCAGTGAAGTTGTACTTTAGGCCAACCCATATAACTCTCCAAAAACCCATGGAAGGATGAAAAGGCAAATATCCTGTGGAGCAGGGAGTATTAACTATCATTCATAACTGTAGCTTTAAAAAAACTCATGAAATGCAATCAAGGTTGAATCTGAAAGCTTTGTTTTGCTTTTACATGTTTTGCATGTTTCTTCCTTTAGGTTCTGCTTCATAGTATAGATGATGATCCCTTCACGGGGACAGGTTTGGGGAAAATGTGGCACCATGAGTGGATGTAGCGAATTACTGTGTGTCAGTGTATACAGTAGCATAATGTCAGTCTGGGATAGTGGGATGAGCAGTGGTGCAATGGTTTGAACCTCTGTTTGAATTATATGGATTGTCTAATGTATTAAAGAACTACTGATAATGTTATTTGTTTGTTAATATGCAAAGATCATGCATATATTTACAAGGATAATTTTTCCCTGAGACATCTATACATCTGGCATAAGACCCAAAGGATGAGAATAGCCATGAAGGAAGGGAATGAAATGAAATGATAACAATGATTATACATGAAACCAAGTCATGTGCTGTTTTGTCCCAATTTTTTTCATTTTCAAAGACATGCAGTTAGTGGGGTTAGGTTAACTGGTGATTCTAAATTGCCCATAGGTGTGAATGTGAGTGTGAATGGTTGTCTGTCTCTCTGTGCTGGCCCTGCGACAGGCTGGCGACCTGTGTGTACCTTGCCTCTCGCCCTATGACCGCTGGGATAGGCTTCACCCCCCACAACTCTGAACAGGATAAGCGGAAGAGGATAGATGGATGGATTTTTTTCATTTTGAGTTTGTTCAGTGGACTTTAAATGGAAGCTTGTTTCCACAAATGAAAGGGAGAAAATAAAAATTAAAAAAATTGGCAGACAGAGGGATGTCAAAATTTCAAGTTATCTCAAAATTCCACATTGCATAAGCCAGAATTTCACCTTACTAAGTCTTAATGTGAAATAGATAGATAGATAGATAGATAGATAGATAGATAGATAGATAGATAGATAGATAGATGTAAAGATAGGAAAGATAGGAATTCAATTTATATTTATTCTTCATTGAGGTTCTTCATATGTTATTACTGAACCTGTGTTCTCATCCTGGCCAGTGAGCCTCCATCTCCTTCCAGCAGATTGTGAAACCCTCACTTCATACACTCCCTCACTTGTCACAGTTTGTCAGGACAGCTGTCTGCATGCAACAAGTGATCATGGCACCTCATAGCTCAAGCTGCAGGGATAGAATGAGAAACAAGAAGAAGATATACTTTGCCTGCTTATTATTTGTCACTGTTGATGCAAGCGAAGATCTGTTATCTAATTGTTAGAGAAATGAAAACACTACGGAAGGGGCTTCACAGTGACTAAGAATGAAGACGGTATCTAGTGAGGACAATAGAGGGACTAAGTTGCCAGAATCAGAAAGCCTTGATTGCCATCAAACACAGGTGCTTGATGAAATTGTGTAACATGGCCAGAACAGTCACTATACCTAGAATTGAAGTATTCAAGTCTGGTAGCATATTTGGCTAGGTGGTAGTTTTCGCTTTTTCTTCGTTAGAAATTCTTGAATCATTTTGGCAGTGTGCTTTGGATCATTATCATGCTGGAATGATTCTCTTCTGCCAAGCTTCTGTCAGTTTTCTGTTTGTGTATTTTCACAGGAATTCATTGTCATCTCATTCATCTCTGAGTCATCTGCCACCTTTTGCATTAATGTGGCCACATAACCATCTCTCCTCCATGCTTTGTTGTTAAGGCTAGCAAAGTCTAATCTTGCACCAAACAGCCACAAGGATTTTTCATTAGTTTTTTGCTTTGCTTTATTTCATTGTGTTTTGTTTTCTTGGTGACATCTATAGAGGCTGATGTGCAGTGTCGTTAGCACTGTGGCCCCGATTAGCGAGAGTATAGCTCATAACGTACCTAGTGATTACTTCTGCAGCTGCATGCTGTGTTCTGCATGATGTTTAGTCACCAGTCTTCCTGAATGAATGAAGAATTTCATCCATTCAATTAGGTGGTTTTTGTAGAATCAAAACACATCTGCATGTCAAACAGCGCATCCTGAGCCAGACTGATATTAAGTGTCCCATCAAACAACTGACCCCCAAAACCATCAGCATTACAGATTAGATTAGCAACTGTACTGTAATTACTGAATGTTAAATTTGAATCCATTACTCTACTTGCTAATAAAAACTGTAACTGAATTAAATCACTAATGTAAAAACTAAAAATTCTGTGGTTTTGGGTAAACTCTTTTGCATTTTTAGTCATCATTGTTACACGTCCCTGTGACATTTTCCTGCACATTTCCTGTAGCCTTTTGGTATCAGTAGTATAAGCACTGTTGACCACACAGCGTGCCCTCATCAGTGCACACACATTCAGCTCAGGAATGTCTTTTACATCGACCTTATCAGGTGTTTTGTCTGAGGGGCATCCGTAGAGGGCCTGGCGTTACGACTGATAGGGTTTTTGGAATACACACCTTGGTATTCCCTTATTTGTCCCCATCTCATCCTGTATCATTCCCTCCCTTCCATCTGGCACTCTCACTTCCTTTTTCCCATATGCCTTGTTTGTTCACATTGTCCATACCTGCATTCAGCATCAAAGCACCTTCTCTAATTTCTCATAATCTTAATTGAAGGCTATAAATATGGCTATAAACACGCCCCTTTTTTCTTTTTGTGCAACTCCTTTCAAGACTTCTTTCATGGTGTGGTATTAAAATGTTTTAGATGATAGTTGGATTGGCACAAGGTCTTTATTCATTCAAAATCCTGCATAGCCAGTACTTTGTTACCTTGTTCCCAGGCCTGCCTCCTATAGCACCCGTCCCCATGCCCCATAACAACAAATTGATTTATCCTTGATTGTTAGGAGGCCTCTGCAACTGCGTCTCGATTGGCTCCATATGAGAACAGTGCAGAGAGGTCATCTATAACAATCATTTTCAGTGGCTCATTATTCCCAAGCCAAACAACCCAAAGACCCAATTTCCTACCACACTGCTCATAAAAGTGACAGATGGCCAAAACCTGGAAAAGCTTTCCTATAATCGTTAGCCTGCTGAAAAGCTACATATAATGCTCTTTAGTATAGTGGAGGTTGGAGTCTGTCCCTCTCTTTCGCTCTCTCTTGCTCTCACCCACATCTTCCACCTTCTCTACCCTGTTCATTTTTTCCAAGGTGAAGAATGTGAAGGAGGAAAACACAGTGTGTTTAATAGCTTTAGGCTATATTCCACACAGTTCAGCTTTCCTTGTCTTCATATGGACCACAGTGTGGATCCAGTGCACACAGTATTGGCCAGGTAGATCATCTCCCTCTAATTGCTCACTCTACCTTAACATGGGACAGCACTTAAAGTCACATGGACTAACAAAGACCAAGACAATGTCTTCTTTCATCCCACAGACCTGCCACTCTCTGGTATTCAGGCTCATCTAGTCACTTCAGCAAGTCTGCGCCCTGCCATGACTGTGTATGAGGGTCTTTTCTTTCTGGGGAAGTGCCTGTGTGATAAATGTGTGGTTTGGAACAACAGCTGAGACTAAGACTTGGCTCAGCCTTCCCTGTTTTAGACACAAGTGTGGTTTCCTCATATCTTGGCTCTTTGTCATGAATGACCTCTTTCATTTTTTCCCCTCCTTACAATAATAACCAAATTCCTCTACTCAGCATTTAAGAAAAAATATTTTTTCTCATATTTGTTTCCACTTCTGTCTTTTGGCATGCTGAAATGCTAGGTCATTTCAGAACTGCATTCACTGCATGTTGACTCACAGGATTGCAGTGGGTGGGCAGACAGATGGTTCAAAAGATGTTTAAAACATCCATCTACTTGCCAGATTTTTCATTCACTAAAAACTATTTCTTACTCTCTCTCTCTTCTCTTTCCCAGTCTTTTGGCTTGTACCCATGGTTTTGCATCCACTCGTTCTTTTTTCTCCCTCTCTCGTGGAGACAGGTTGGACAATGGGTTCTAAAATGTCACAAAACTGCTTTACAGTACACGTTGCAAAACTGTCACCTCCTACATGAGCTTGGTCTGCCAGCAGGTTGCACAACTTCCATATCTTTTATGTTAAATAAATCATCCACCAAGGTCCAGTCTACACACTTGAAACACTTTCAGGTTTACCTTCAGTCAGTTCATTCATTCATTGTGGTGCCACTTCAACCACCTATTCATCTTATAAAAATAGGGGGCCTAACCCCCATCTCCCTCACCCATCTTTCATCCTGGTTTTGTGGCCCTCCCATATGTTCTAATCTCTCCCTTGTGTCTCTGAAATGTCAGTGCGGAGGAGTGAACATGTACTTGCTCGCTATGGATTTCCCATGGAATGCACCATTTTCGGTTCACCCTACAACGTTGCCTGTTTTGATAGGCGGTGATTATGGAGTATTTGTTTTCCTACTGGGTGTGGGAACCCAACCTGTTGGTACACTACCATTGTGAGGGGGGTTGCTGTTTCTTCTGAAGTTGTGACTCATACGTGTTGGAGCACACAAGCACACTCTGACAATTAGATTAGATAGGATTAGATTGTATCTGTAATTAACATTTAGGGCCACACTGAAAACCACCTTGAGGTGTTTTGTTGACAATGGGAGACAAAAAGAATGAACTGGACCGTTAAGGAAAGGAGAACCTGTATTACTGGAGAGGGATGAGTGTCAGACCGGATGCAGGATACAGTGCGTAAAATGTGCTATGTTTACCTCAAGTTTCATGATGCAAAAGCATCTGGCTTTTATATGCAGGTTCACATTGCATGCATGCATGAATGTGGATGCGTGTGTGTACGTGCGATAGAGTGTGCATGCCTTCTCCTGGTTGTTTGTGTTTGAGGGAGACAGCTCTAGTAAGTCACAGAGGTTAAGCCCCAACTATCTAGCTCATTGGTGAATGGTGGAGGTCTGTGATCGGGGCTTAGTGGAGGAGGGGGAAAAGAAAAAAAACAGCGAGTGAATGATGGAGGGAGGGGAAAAGGGAGGCCCCTTCAAGACAATTCCCCTGACATTGGGTCATTCACAGACACAGGAAATGCTTGACCTCACACCCTGAGAAATGTCCACAGCGGTCCACTTGTGTTAAAGGTGTAATTGGGCATAATTAGAAGCTGGCAGAGAGAGAGAGAAATGCGGATGGACTTGCACGCCCCACATGCCTTCCTTTGCCATGCCTGCCTCCGTCTGGCAGCCTGCGACACACTGGAGCCAAGCTCTTACTGCACAGACACAGCAAATACCATATCTAAACAAGCAAGGAAAACTTCACAACAACAAGGATCCTTTCAGCTCAGCTGCTGATTTTCGGGCTATAGCAAGGAAAGTCTTACTCCTGATCTTATTCCAAAATCTTTGCCCTGTGTAATCACAAGAGTCTCACCAGACATGCCAACATTGTTCTACCATTCTCTAAACAAAAAAAATATTCAGTTAATTGGCTTTGATACAGCAAATATTGTCTCTGCATTCTGACACTTCACCCTAAAATCTGCCTCATTTCCCCTTTGTTCTGGCCTTGTGTTCAGAGAAGGTGCCACGTCTGGTGGTGTGGCAGAATCTCCACAGCAATACTCTGCACATCAGCCTCGTGGGGCCCTTTTCTTCTTGTTGATATTCTTCTTAACCATATGTGTCTTCTTCCTCCTCGTTCCTTTATTCTCTGTCACATGATGCTTAATTCTCCTGCATAGGCCATGTATGTAAAACACAGACATCTGACATGAACTCACCAAAGACCCAGCTGCTTCCTTTCAGAGTTGAGGCAGGAATGCACTTACGTTTGGGTCCTTCATTCATAAGAAATAAACCATCAACCCGCATACTGGTGTGTTAGTGAGAGTAAGGCCTGTCAGCCACTGATGTGATACTCGGTTTGGGTTGCAGGGGGCTGAAGGGGAAGTCTTGGGAATGGAAACATAATGAATAGAGCATGGGGTGAAACTCTCTACAGAAACATGAAGCCAGTGAGACAAGTTTGAACTTATGAAACTAGAAATTTGGCTTTTTTTCTCTGGGTAAAAAAAAAAAAAAGAGCAAAAATGATTTGTCTCATTGGATTTAAAATGACAGTAGAAGTAATAGAAAAGATGGAAGGAAAAATGTGTCATTCATAATGGAAATTTCTTCATCTGGAGCCCAAGAGGAGTCAAGTGAGAAGGGAACATAAAAAAATAAAAGAACTGGTGGGGCTAAGACGAGGAATGGATGATGGGGCGTGTTGGAGAGAGCAGGGAGGGGGGTGGGCAGAGAAGCCAGAGAAGTCAGTGATCACTCAGGAGGTCTGGAACTCTGACCTCTGACCCCATAGCAGAGCGGATACCACCATGGTGAAAATGTGAGAGGTGAGGTATGTGAGCCCCCCAAGAACTGGCGGGAACCATTCCCCCGGTGATGAATGGGATGTTAGCATTGACACAAATTGACCCATAATAATGACACAAGGCTGCTAAGCACATAGACAGAAAGTGACAGAGTGGGAATTACAGAATGAAAGACCAGGCAAAAAGAAAGAGAAGAAGACGACAAGAGGGAGATAAAGATGAAGAAGAGATGAAAAAGTCCTTCAGGAAAGCATTACCTTACCCAGTGGGACAGCCAAAGAGGGGGAGAGGCAGATTTATGACTGAAGGTATCTTTGGTGTTTTCTCTCCACTCTTCCGAACAGTGGGATTACAGAAAGTCCTGGAGTTCAGAGGGCTCCAGACACACACACACACACACACACACACACACACACACACACACACACAGAGGCACACTGTGAGGCTGATAGTCTCGCACACTTCTTAGGTTTACATTATTGCCTTTGCTATACCTCTGCAATGTCCCTCTTTAACTACCCTTGCTGTTTTTCCTCTCCTTTTCAATCCATATCCATTGACCCAAATGTTTACATCACCATACAGTACAGTATATGTCTTGCTAAAAATAGAAGCTGAACTTGCAGGCTGACAGCAGAAGAAAACAGTGGCATCCCTTTTTATAGCTTCAACATTACACAGCATATTGATGCATGTTTTTTTTCTTCCTCCTTTTGCTGAAACAAGGAATCCCTCTGTCTTTTAGGAAACACGTGTATTAGATTAGGCATGTTGGGAAGCAAGGGTCACACTCCTGTCAGTAATTGAATTGTGATTATGTATGAGCTAACATGATTACAGGGGTGAGGGGCTGAAGGGGGGAGGGTTGATTGAAAGGTGAATGCCAGCTTGTGATGTACGGCTGCTCCCTTTTTTCAACTGGAGACATTCCAGAGGTAATGGCACATGAACGAGTTTGCCGTTTTTGATCCCGATGGGAAATGACCGTAAGTTCAGTTAATGTGTATTCCTCAGTTTTTCCACGGTCTCACAAGACTGAAAACAGGTAACAGTCTCTGTGGAATTACATTAGTTTGGTTGTCTTCTCCAGTCTGCTGAGTTCCTAGTAACAAAAAATGAATGTGGAAGTTAGTCTCAGAGGACCTGCTGTCAGTTTGGACCATATAGGGTAGCACAAGTATCAGAGTAATACAGCATGCTTTCTTTAATGATGGTGACTTAGGTCCATGTATGTTGCTCTAGAACAGCACCTCCCCACCACCACCTCTTGACACCATTTGTCCTTGCCTTCTAAAAATGTTGCAGAAAGTCATTAAAAACATAGGGCAGATCTGGAATCATGGTGGTCATGGTTTGGTTGTGTTTAAACATATAAGCAATCTGAGTTTAGAGCATCATTATAGCTTGGATTTGAATGATAAGTCAGAGAACGAAGGGTTTCCGCCAGGAAACCTGTTGCACGTTGTGACAGCTGTGACTTGAGAGGGATTTACTTCATTAATCACCCCTATAATGCCAATTGCTAATTATGCAGTGTTTGAGGAGGAGGAGCAGAGGGAGACAGAAAAAATACACTGGGGTGTTTATTTCCAACTTCCATCAAGAATAAAAAGCAATGCCAAAGAAAAAGAAAAATGGATTCAGAGCAGTAGATTATCATATTTTACAGAAACCTCTAAATACCTCCAATTATTACTGAGGGTCAAACATATTCTGGTCATTTAGTACATTAAAATTCCCTGATCTGCAACTTATTACTTTGCATTGCAGCCATGTACTGGGGCTACTATTGGAGACAAGCAGCTACAAAGCCTTGATATGTAGGGTACTTCTGAAGAAATGTCGTGCGTGTGGTTTGTTGGCTTTGCAGCTCATGGTGCAGCCACACTCCTATGTGAAAGACCAACCCTAACCTGACCAACATTCACTGCATCAGTTAGAAAGCAAGTTAGAACTTGTGGTCCATGATGCTGTAAAAGATATTACGGGGGTGAGTCACTTTCATATACAGTATTTAATAACTCAACCCTGCTGTTCATCTCACTGAATGGACCAGCGGTTGCCTCCTTGCCTGCCCAGTGATTTGCAAGGATGTATTTAAAAGAGCATCAACAAGCTGCAGATGACCCTTCCACAGGAAGAAACTGAGAAATTCATTGTCAAAGCAGACTGTTTCTGTAGTCTAACCAATACGAATATGTAGTGGCCCGTTTGTTTTTTAATTTATTTGATTGACAGCATGCTATGTTCTTGCCTCTTGAGATTGTTTTACCTTTAGGTTTCATCTATATGGGCAGGAGTGTTATATCATGTTATGTTCTGGTGTTTCCCATTTCCATCTCCATTCTGATAAGCCAATTGCCTAGGGCTGGGCCTGTATACAGTCCTTTATTCAGCTCTCTTCCCCTTTCTTCCCCTTTTTCCCCTGCCGCAGCAGGACCTTTGAAGTGCTTGGTATATCCTTTTTCATTTATTTATTCGTCTATTTTACGATAAATATTCTTGCATTAGACCTCCACACTGGTGTTGTGTCAGTTGATACTTTTGATGTTTGAACCAGCGGGTTCAACAAAGGAAAAAAATGCACTAGGCAAAAATATGTGAGCCGGTAAGGCTAAAACTTTCTCGCTATTGGTTGACAGAAAACACAAAACATAGCTCACCGACTCTGAAGGATAACAACTGAGTGGAAGAGTGGAAACTTGAACTTAAGCTGATAGTTTAAGGTGCTCAATGGATGCATTGTGTGTAGAGTAATATCTTTGAACACTAGAATTGCCTCGAAGCAGTTACTTTTATTGTTGGGTTTACCTGCGAATGCACACGTGTCAAGAGCACAGCTTTAATGTGCCAGCTGCAGTGGACAGTCCACCACAGACAGTACCAGTCAAAGGTTTTGAAACACTTACCCATTTATATGGATGGATGGGTAGGAAAATATGAATAAATATTGAGCTTATGCAATTAATAGTGGCTCATTACTGACATATTTATGTGTCTCTTCAGTTTAATTTGTGGTATAACAGTATAGCCTTTTTTGTGTGTTTGTAAATAGCAATGATGTGTTCTGTGGGCGGAGCTGAGCTAGCCACATATGCACCAGATGTGCTCCTTTCCAAAATTTAAATACATGTTAACACAGGCTTTGTATTTAGTCGGTTTAGTATTAATATTCCACAGTATTGTGATTGGCACGGTGAAATTGCCTCAGTGAATCACAGTCTATCTGGGCTCTAACTGTTTCTAGCTTGCTCAGTATGATAAAGAGATAGGCATGTACATGTATAGACTGATTGATTGAGTTTTGATGCTTTCGCTTGTTCCTGTGTTTCAGTTTCAGTTACTGTAACTATTGTTCAATATTTATTGTCTCCAAGACCAAGTAGTGTTAGCAGTGATGGCAGAGAAATTCAAGACACATTAGACACGCCAAGTACAGCAAGTATAAATGCAGCGGCATTGTTTACTTGTGTAGGCTACTGTGTTGGCTCTGCAGAGTTTGTTAAGAAAACCTTGTATTGTGAGAAGAAGAGTGAGAGTGTTTTATCTCACTAACCAGAGATGAAACACTGGAAAGATTTCACCTTTCTGACACACACTGGGGAAAAAATTAGCTCAGCAACGTCGTAAGAATACAAAAGCAACATTAACATAAGCGTTTTTGTCTGGTTTTTGGTTTTGGAGATGGGTGATTGCACTTAGCTGAACAAAAGCCTTTCCTAGGAAGCTCCAGCTAACCAAACCAGTCTACTGAAGTGCTCTTTGCAAACACTAATTTTCATTCATTAACCAGTTCCAAGCTAACATCTGGGTGCAGGATGAGGTTGTCACAAAGCAGAGAAAACTCAGCGAAGGCGTGCAAATACTGAAACGCCATGAAGAATTGTTTTGTGTTGGACAGGGCGTTACCCTGTTTTTGTGTATTTTCATGCAGCAGAAGTCAAAAAGTAATTCATCATGCCAAATTTTATTCTGCAGCATAAGAGCTGCACCTGACTAACCTGATGACACACTCCCTGTGAGCATTCAGGTTACACTGCTCTAGATGTGGCTCAGAGTGCACCTTTGCTCATATCCGGCGCTTTCCGAATCAATACCTTCAGCAGACATATGTTGCACATTTTTCTAATTGGGCATAAGCAATTGTCACATCTGCAAAACCCAGAGAGAGCACCCCTGCACAGGCGCTGCAGATATTCTGATAAGAATAAACTCATCACAAGCTGGCACACAACAAAACAGGTGCAACCAACAAACACAGGAACTGGCTGTTTTTGTATTTCCCTGAAACGGGTTTGCCTCCTCCAGCTGTTTTGATCAGTCAATACTACACTGTCAACTTGTAATAATTTCTCTTCCAGATCAAAAATAGTTCGGTATTTGTGGGGTTGGAATTTCCTCAATAACAGTGGCTCAAGAAAAAAAATCCCCAACATTTTAACAGATGGTTTAATCTATTGACTTGGATACTTTTGATAGCTACAAAACAGTTTCCCCAAGTGTCTTATTTTTGCATACTAGTATACTAGAGTGTGTGTGTGTGTGTGTGTGTGTGTGTGTGTGTGTGTGTGTGTGTTTTGTTTTGTTTTTTGTTTATCTGTTTGGTTGTTATTTGTTGTTGTTTTAAGTCTAAGGCTTGCGTATCTCAAAAGGCTTACTAATCCTAAATTACAATGAATATATACCATCCATATCACCATTGTACCACCTACCAAAACATTATGGTAGAGCACTACTGGCACAACAACCATTCCATGTTCAATGTCATGGTTCGGTTTGAACTTCAGCAGGTCATCTTGATCAGGTCTACCTGCCTGAATGTATTGAGCTGCTGCCATGTGATTGGCTGGTTAGATATTTGAATTAACGAACAGTTGAACAGGTGTACCTAATGAAGTGTATATCGCTTATGTGACCATGTGATTATGTGATTTTGTTTCCCCTGCTGTGCATTAGTCTGTCTCTTTAATTACACCAGAGTTGTGCCATTCTCAAGGTGATCAGTCAGATTTACTGTCGCACAAACATAAATAGTGTATTAAAACAGCGGCCACACGTTGCACATAAAATAGAAACTTTGCTGTTCAACTTGCTCACATCCCCAGCATGTGATATGCAACAGTCAGCCACAACACTAAAGCCACTGATGGGTGGAGTGAATAACATTGATCATCTGGATACAGTGCAATGTTCTGCTTGGAAACCTTGGAATCTGGCATTTATGTGGATACTACTCTTACTGTACCAGCCACCTAAACATTATTGCAGACCAAACACACGCCCCCATGACAACAACACTCCCCATGCTGTTTTGGCTGGCACTGCTGGCATAGTTTAAGCATTTTACTTTTCTTGGTTGATAGCTTATTTTGAATATATATTTACTGATAGTAACCAGTTTTTTTTTTTCTTTTTCTTAATAGGTTGCTTTCGACCTTGAAATTGTACACGATGATATTAGTGCATCACTCTTTCAGTTTGTCAAGTGAACCCTTTTCAAAGCTCTTGTTTACTGTATGAATTCACGGTCACATTTTGGCCCACATGGCTTCACCGTGGCATCAAAGGCAAGCACTCTGGCCAAGGCAAGTAGGTCAAGAAGCATCTAAATCTATCTAAATGAACTGTGTTCTGTTTTTTTTTCAAAGTCACAGACCTTGTTTGTTTCCAGGATGGTTTTGCTTCTTGATGTTTTTTTTTTTTTAAAATAAGGCAACTGAGCATTACATTAGTTTGAAATGACTGCAATCTCAATTTGATCTTCCTCAGTACGTCCTTAATTTAGAATCTACATTCAGAATTACTTAGTCAAGTCGAAGCGTTGTCCTAAATCTTTCCAAAATGTATTATCGTGTAGTCCTACAGCTGTTCGTCTTAGATCTCCTCAGAACTACTTGTGAGTGTGAAGTCTGACTTATGCAAGTCAGCGGTACCCCACTTACCAGTTGTCTCACATTATCATAGATGTACATTATAGATATTCTGACCTCTACCACTTATTGTGGACTAGAGATTACTCATAGTGGGTCTCCTTCCTGCTCCCATTTATCTTTCTTTCACCTCCTGATACCCCCAACCCCACCCCTTCCCTCTCTTTCCTTCTGTAATGTCTCAGCTGTTGCCTGCAGGCAGGGCTCTCTGACTGAGTGCCTGCTCTGTTATGGGTTCATTGGGCTGGTATGCGGCAGGAATCTTTGGATCAAGGTAATTTCACACTGTTCAACTTTTTCCCAGGCTGTTAAGCTTTCCTTTACCTTTGTGCCACTCAGGGAGCGAGATAGGGAGCGACACATGTAGCCGTTAAACACACACAGTGGCTCAGGGGCAGACGCCACCAGCAGAGCCAGGGGAAAGACTTGAAAGATACAGCCTATAAATTACAGTCCAACACCTCAGTTTCCCAAAAGGATCAGATTATTGCAGCCTGATCCAGTGTGGTGGTGGTGGGGAGTATGGTGCACATTCATGTGCGGTGCTGTAATGAAGCTACACGTCTGCCAGGGGAGCCAATACGATGGCCCCCCCTTCATTTGTCTCTATCACTGATCACTGAAGATTAGATACTCTGAGCGTGGGTGTGTGTTGTCGCTGCTCATCTATTTTCATGTATAATCATTTGTTCTGCATTTCTCATCAGATGTTTCTGCATCCTGCTGTCACTGAATCTGCAGCTTCTCTCTTGCACGTGTGATTACTGCATTAAGCTCTTCATGCCAAAGCAACACACTTAGTGTTATTATTAGTGACAGCAGAGGTAGATTAGCACCTGATGAACCTGAAAAAGGAGGGAAACCCTCTGTAATTGTTAGAGCAATCTTTTTCTCATCTCTGCTCACGTGCCATCTGTTACCATCTGCAGGGGTGATAGAGAAACAGGGGCAACAGAAAGCAGTACTAGATGCATGTGAGGGCTGCATACACTCAGGTGTTCAACATCTTTCTGTTTTGGGTTTATTTTTAATGGCTTGGGTTATTTTGGTAACTGTATGGGGTTTTTTTTGGGGGGGGGTATGTTTGCAAGCTGTGCCATCTGTTTGAAATGCTCAGTGTAAATAGGCAAAATTTCTTTGTGTATTATTGGAAGCAGTATGTGCATCATAGATTAAACAAGATTTGGATGAATTGCTTGACCTATTGTGTTATTCTGTGGCTCCGTGTTGTGTACTGTCCATCTGTTTTTCTCATAAAAACTGGTATCCCTTTGGAAAGCTGTAATTACAGTTTTTAAGTTAACTGTGATCAGATTAGTGTATTTTCTAATATTCAAATGCCAGTAGGCTTTGTTGATGAGCTGTGAGATCTCTTTGACCTCCAGTGCTGTGTGTTTGTCTGCGCTTGTTGTGATCCCAACTGGAAGTGCTCAGGATGTTGATCCTCCCAAAGCACCAACAGACACAATTTAAGACATTTTTGGGCAAAAAGTCCTTGCATACTGTATGTATCAAGGCTGGATTAACAATGCCTTTGTTCTTGCTGGGCATAGCGAAAAAGGGGGAGCGATAGGCTGGAACAGTGATGCAGTATCAGCAAGCAGCTGTTGAATGAGTGACAAAGTCAAGGGCTAGTGATACGAACATGGGAAAATCCTAGAGGAGCTGGAGGGGAAGAGACAGCAGGAGCAGCTGAGCCGGTCTGACTGCGGAAGCATTCACTGTTGCTGTTGTATGGAGAAAAAAAAAACTGTATGAGAAACAGAAAAGAAAGCAGTTTATTCTCTGGTCAGGCAAGGAAATATTGACATTATTTAGCAGCTGGTGCTCCAGGCCCACCTCTATAACTGGCTTATTTGGCCCCAGGTTTGATGACAGTATGTGAGGTTGCTGGTGGGGTTCAAAAGACAGGGTGAAGCATGTGAAAGAGGGGAGGGATGGAGGAGTGGTGTGGAGGAGTGGAAGAAAGGTAAATGAATACCAGACAGTTTATGTCTTGTGTTAACTAAAGGTTTGGCCAAATCTACTAGACCTTATTGTTCCAGTGACACACCTTTCACAACAAAAACTCTATAGAGGAGCATATCAGTCTCTCACCAAACTGTCGCTCATAACTTTGCATTTTCAGCTGTCCTAGATGGCTAACTGTGTGTGAAGAGATGAATAGAGGGAAAAATGTTACTGTATTCACTTGGGTCTTTTGTAACCAAGAGCAAACCGCAACTATTTTCCCACTGTCAGCTGCACCTGCATCCAAAGTTGAGTGCAGCGCAGTGAGCGCGCCAATACAAGTTAACTCAACTTGTTCTTATTTTGAGTCCCCTGCTTTAGAAGGGGAGACAAAGATGAAGGTAGAAGCTAGTTTCTGTGTCACCTCATTACAGTCTACGCTTGTTCTTTTTTAAAAACTGGCACCTGGAAAGTGTCATAACCTGTGTCATAGGTGCAATACCAATACCGTTTGATAGGTTGATGTCTGATGAGACGTGAGAGGTTCTAGCACAGAGAAGAGAAAACGTTTCCCTCGGCTGATTTTTCACTGAGACATTAAAGGCTTTCTTCCTGCACTTGTATGTTAGCTGCAGGGGTTCAATGTACAGTCTTTGGCAAAATCTCTATAACAGCAGGTGACAGGACAGACAGTATATGATGTGAAGGACCAACAAATCAGTGGATAAAGAATGCACCAAAGAGAATGTAGTCAGAGTTGCTGCTGGTTAGAAAAAAGAAAAAAAAAGATTATTTAAGCTAATTTTAAGCAAACTGATTAATTGGAGCCACTACACTTAAACTCATTAGTGCAGCAGACAACTTAACATTAGAGGGAAATCATTCACAAGTGGATACAAGTATAAAAATGAGCACATATACTTATTAGGATTACTCTTCTGATGAAGCTTGTTAGCTAGTTGAAAATTCAAGATGGCTGCCCTTTCCAAGATGGCTGTCCTTTTCAAGATGGCTGCCCTTAGCCATTTATTTTAGCAAGAAAGTATACTTCTATAATAAGCAACAATTAAAATTATTCCCTAACAAGGGCATAGGGGTGTAATAGTAGAGGCAGTGCTTGGTTTCTCACCATTTAGTCAATTCTCACCCTCAAGTTGGCTGTTCAAGCTGGCTAAGGATTTAGAAAGTTTGTGGTACTGGTTCCTCCAGTCTGCATGTTGTATACCATACTAACCTCAGGGTCTGATGCATCAGACCCAGCGTTTATGCTTGCACATAGTTAAAAATGTAGGTTTGAGTCCAGTTTATTTTTTAAAAAATGCTTTCAGTGTTTGCTTTGTTTTCTTTAGGCGAAGGTAAAACACAGAGACAGAGAGAACGCTAAGTTGACTTAATGGAGCAACTAGTTTATGATTTATTACAGATGATTGACAGATACTGTTGAAATCACTGCTGGAAAACTCAGCTTTGGGTTCAGTATTAAATAACCAGCTTTACTAACTTGATGCTGTATAAGGTTAGTAATAGGTTTATGGCTGGAAACACATCTGAAGACAGTTAATTGGTCATTCTAATTATGAGTAAAAGGTGGTGTGGATGGTTATCTGTCTTTGTGTTGATCTGTCCCCGGAATTAAAAAACTGTTAGTTTGGTACCTGCATCTGAACTGGCGGGGTGTACCAGCACAGGTGAGCTGAGGGTAAAGGACCCTTAATCAAGGTAAATGCATAAAATTAGTTGAATTGCACAGCACTTAATTGGGACTGGATGAATGTTAAATGTCCGAACAAGTTGTGTGTAATAAAAGGATAAAGAAATAGGTCCCTTCAGTGTCTTTGCAATTATCTTACATTTCACTTGAGACAAAGAACCAAAAATAAGTTTTCCCTATAATCAAAAGTAGAGAAATTAAGAGTAAACTCCGTGGTAGAAGAAAAAGCTGTTTCCTAAGCTTGAAATGATGGCCATCTTTAAAAAAAAAAAAAATGGTGGTCATTTGTAAAATTCAAGTTGCTATCGAAATTTTTCAAATTAATGGCACCAGAGGTACAAACACACAATGGTCGGTGCTTATATCCAATTTTGAAAGATTGCTACTGTTATCTGATGCACGGCATAAATCTGTCTCTTTCTCTCAGGGATCATAAATAACAGTACAGCTAATGAAATGAGTTACTAATCAATTTTATTTTTGAAGCTGCATGACATGTCAACACAGAGATACGTTGCAACAAGTTGTGAATATCATCACTGTGAGAATGTGTGTCCTATACCTTAGCAAAGTTTTACATTGCCACCAACTGCTGCTCTGTCAGTGTTATGAATAACAAGCCACTGCTGGGTAAAATAATCAGAACCTATTAGAGGAGTCTCACACAGACTGTGTTCACAGTATAGTTTGCAATAGGAAACATCTTCCTGAGGGATCTACCTTGAGGCAACAATATTGTTTTCTGTTTTCGGTGAAATCCCACAGGCGGGTTAATGGAGATGTCAGGGAACAGCTTCAACACTGGCAACTGCTGGAGATACATCTTACATTGTTTCAAAATGGGGGGAATGCCCCCAGCAATGCAAGAGGTAAAAATAAAGTTTACTCTGTGATGCTGAAAGTAAGGTGCTGTTTATCCTGACTGCTGGAGGCTGAGCAGATGTTCCCGGCTGTTTTTTTTTTAAGGATCAGATGAAAATTCAGCTTATATGCGCACGGTTCATTGCTTTGTGAGTCAAGCTTTTTCAGAATTCAGATGGCACTTCTAAACACTTTTACAGGATTTTCACGGATGTTTAATCATTTAGATTTTTCTTAAAACGCAGTTTCTGACATTTGCAATTTAAGCTTGGGAGCTGATTTTTGTGGGGGGGGCGGGTTAGTGACACTTCATGGATCTTTGAAATTCTGAAAAACTGAAAACTTTTTGATATTTTATTACCATGTCTCAATTCAGCGAATAAACAGTTTGTGATTTTTCAAAGTAGTCGGTTGGATAATAGTTTTCCACGAAAATTTTGCATGAAATGTGGTGTTTTTTTTATCATGGATGAGTAACTTTTCTCTGTATTGTTGTTGTTTGACTCACACATCTGCAGTTATTCAACCACAAAAAAATACTGCAAAAAAAAAAAAAATGGGGAAATGTGGGCATGGTTAACAAATGATTTGAAATAATGTGTGAGTGATGTTTTCATTAGAATTAAAATGTTATTCATTGCTAGATGGGGCTCAGCGGTTGTCAAGATCAAATTGAAAACATGTACAGTGTATGAAACCTCTTTTGTTTAGATTCTTATTATATAACTTGTGTGCTTGTTATAAGTTTGCATAATGACTATGACTGACTGTGCTGTTGTTGGACGCTGCCGTCATTCCTTGTTTCTTTGCATCCTCTTGTCATTAGCAGATGAATCCAAAAAAAAAATTGGATGCTGGATACTCGAGTCAGGATTAATGTTGGCATCTCACCTGCCAATTTAAATTTTGGATAAACTGTTCATTTTTTAATCGTAGATTAAGCACCTCTGTTATGTCTTTATGTAAGAAGGCATATTTTTTAATTAAAATTGCAGTCAATTAATTATGCTAAATTAGTTTCTCTTTCCCTGATTTCCTTCTTTCTAAACATCACCTCGTCTGTTCTTTTTTATTTCAGTGGTAATATAATTTATTAGTTCATAAAATATAAATTAAAAAGAAGAAATCAAGCAGATTTGTTATCCTGAAAAATAAGAAATTAGCATTTGCAAATTTTAAGACTCAAATGTTTGATTTTATTTGTGTTGTTGTCTTTCAAATAATTAAATCTGTCAGCTAATTTTAGAAAATCCACAAGATAGTAAGCAATTTTTAAAAAATCTAATATATTAAGAGTGTTAAAGCATTGACCAAAAATATACTAATAACCATTCTTAGGATCATTTATGTTCATAAAGTTTAAAGGCAGGTATATAACCAATTAATACATGTCAAACTGAATAGACAGAGATGGAATATAACAAAGTTTCTTTGTTGCATCAGCCGTATGTAACATTTCTGTATCCTTCAAAGGCTTAAAACAAACATGATGATTCAGAGTTACATCAAGACAGATTATTGTATCACTCTAGTAATTATCAATTTTTATTTTATGAAAATGTGCATTTCCTGTTTAGCAATTACTGACCTGTTGATGTAGGTGTGGGGGGGGGGTTTTCTCTTTTTTTTCCTTTTTTTTTTTGTCACTTACCTGCAGAGGTCTCATCTGTTTAAACCAGTTTTGTAAACTCTGACTTAAAAATGTATTAAAAATTTTTTCTTCTTGATTTTAGTTTCACTTTTGGGTTAAATGGGGTGTAATCTAATTGTGGGGAGGGAATAAAACAGAAAAGCTGCTTTAGGTGCCAGATGTTGCTTTAATCCACATATATGAGCATTTTCTTCCAATACATTTTTTTAATATTAAAATCTGTTATTTTTCCATAAATTTTGGTAATAAATTATATAAAAGTATTGTTAACTCAGCTTTAGATTGTTTACAAAATGCAGCACTTATGATGTCTGCCAGGTTAATAGAAAGCAGACAGTGTACTTTATTTCAAAGGGAGTGCTGTTTAATTTGTCACTCATTGTGTTTTACTTCCAAACACTGTCAGGTCTTAGCTGCTGTCATTTCACAACTCAATAGGAACTTGCCAAATTCCCCTGCGACTCTTTTCTTGTCTTGTGAGACGTTTTTCTGAGCATCAGATTCCCATCTTGATGTCGGTAAAAGAAGATAAAAGAAGCTCAGAGTCACTGTCATTATCGGGTTGTTGACTGCTCTTCTCTGGTTGTTGTCACGGTGATTTAAACTGTGAAAGGTGCGGTGATGATGACTCACTGGTCGATCCCCATTACAAAAAGTGACCACGTTTTCTTTTCTTTTAGTGGTGAATCAAAGCGGGGATTCCCCCCCTCCCAAAAAAAAAACAAAAAAAACATAAAACTTAAGTGATCTACAAGTATATGCTTAAAATTAGTTGTTTTCAGTTATTTTATTTCGGGAAAATCCATAAGCAAAGCGAAAAGTGAATAGATATTGCTCCCCTGCAGGTTTCCAGAAAATAACATCATTGATAAGCTGCTGGGCTTGAGTTGTTTCATTCAAATTTCATCCATAAATGACATTTCAAAGTTGGAGGCAGCGCAAAAGAATTTTGCTCCGACAGATATTTCTTGCAGTGTGCGGCGCATAATTTTCAACATACTTTCTTAACTTCAGCACTTATTGATTGTTCGCCCTCCCGAGGTGCTTTTGACTGCCTACTGTGACTACTCCTTAACGTTTCGAAATTACAGGGCGTGTTCCCGTTTTATTCTGGTGTGATAATTGAATGCTTCCGGGGAGGTAAAAAAAAAAAAACGCGCTCCTGCTTTTGCTACTTCTTCTGAAGTCACTCAGAGGAGCAGTTGGTGTCACTTTTCCGCTGCGGGAGCAGCAAAGAAAAAAAAAGAAGCTCCTTACTGTTGTGTTAACAGAGTAATGTGTTGGCACTTTAGCAGAATAAGTGATAAGAGGAAGGGGGGGGGGGTGAAATGTCCCTTCACTGAAAATGGATACATCTTTGAGTCATGTTATTAGTCTATTTAGGTTATTACTTGATTTCAAATCATTTTAAAGAGAGTGAATCGACTGCTTTTCAGCTTTTATATGGTGGTAGGATTTTTCCCCCTTTTTTTAGCGAGTAATATTTAAGAATCAAAGAATGTCCGTGTGAGAATTTCACCGTTGACTCAGACTCACATCAGATGATGGCTCCACATGCGTAATTGCGCACGTGTGCTGAGAGCATTTTATAGTGCAGGATGTAAAGGATCTGGAGCACCTGTTTGGCCATATTCCTGTTGGTCATGCGTCTTTTAAACTCTGCGAGGTAGTCTACTTGATAGGTGTCAGTGAGCCTTCTTAATCATTTAAAATCAAGCGCATATTTGTGAAGGATTTATTGCCTTGATGAAACTTAAAACTGTGCATGTTAAATGTGACCTGTTATGAAGTGCGGAGATGCACGTTTTTTAATTTAGAGCCTCTATCAATAAAGATCAACCTTTTTATTTCCTTCTATATTGAGGTTTTATTCATTTTAATCAAATGATGATTATGTTTGGTGATATCACTGTCTTCTGACTTGTTTCATTTTAGGCACTTGTTTTAAAAAAAACTCCGACAGTTTAGGGGGCATTGGACATATTTTACTGCAGACGCCAATGAAATCTGCCCAGTAACAATCGTACAGCCTCAGTCGAGCGCTGAGGAGCTATTGGCTATGCAAATAGGAGGAGGAAGCAACTTAGACTGGAAAAAAAAAACTTTAAAGAGACATTTCCACCACTTTTCTCACAAGCACTGCTATAGAGCACCAAGCTTCAGATGGAAATTAACAGCTCTAAAGCACTGAGGACTTTACAGTCCCCAGTCTTCCCCTGATGCACTGATGTCTCGTTTCTTTCAAGGCTCAGTCTTTGAAGTTGACTAAGAATGGGACGGGGATTAACATATTTACCCATGCAGATTCTCTTTGTGACTGTATGTGAGGCTAAATCATTTGGCAGTCATTTTTTAATTATCTCCTCAACGACTTACATTCTCGTGTCCACCTGCTTGTTTTCCCATGTAAATGATGACAGAAGTCTAATTACAAGTGTATATATATATATATATATATATATATATATATATATATATTAGTTGATATTATTTGCGTTGTGCAAAGCCAGAGCGTCTCATCTTTGTGTTATCTTTAAGAGAAGATTATGCAAAAAAAAAAAAAAAACTTCTACGCTGCTAGAAATTTCCTAGAAAGTTATCTCATAAACCACAAGCAGTTTTGTGGCTGCTATAAAAAAAAAAAAAAAGTAGTTCGTAAGATCATGTGTGTCCGTTTATGTGCGCGGGGCGGGCGGGCGTCTATGCGGATGCGCGTGCGTGCATGTGTAAGTGCTAACGTGTAGTATTTATGGCTGCATGCCTACAGTATCTACATGCATCACATTTGCACCGACGTTGAGTTCATTGCAAGAAAAAAAAAAGTGGCAGACAACTTGGTTTAAGTGTACGTTAATAATTTAGTTGTTTCTTTTCCTTTCTAATCTTAGCTATTGTGCAAATTATTTTCACAAGGGGGTCCTTCCAGTGCTCTTCCAGCACTTTATCAAGTAATGTTGACTTCTCTGAGCCTTTTTGATGCTGAAAATGTGGGTAATAATAAAGCAGCAATGAACAGAGCATTAAGGAATTGAATGACAGTATCATATCCTGAATTTGGAATGAACATAAGAAGTTAGCCAGGCACCAACGCCAACAAGTTCACCTATAAAAGTGCAGACGAGCACTGTACCTGAATGCAACCTGTTATAATTAACACCTGTAGGCTACATACTTCAATAAAGGCTTATATGAGCATAAAACACTCAGTGAAAGGAAAATAATCCGGTTATAGTTAGATGGAGATAATCTGTATTTGTCCCCGCATTGTTGTGCATCTACATCTAAAATGTATCAAGTTTGGTAAAAAGTTGTCTTTCACACCGAGAGAGTAGAAAGAGGGATAGGAATGTAGCTTGTTGTGTCTATACAGAGGTACAGCAGTTGCGTCAGTGAGAACGCAGGGCAGGCTAAATGCGCCTGATCTCAGTCAGAGGAAAGTAGAGGCAAGCTGTGGGGAGAGAGGAAAAAGTTCTCAACAAGGAGAGGCAGGACTACTCTTACGGAGCCCCTGCAGTCTCACTTTTTATGCCTCTAAACGACTTTCCCTGCCGTCTTTTTTGCATTTTTGCTCTGCAATACGACTTTTACGTTTCCGAAAGAGAAATTCTACTTTTTAACTTAAGTGTAAACACCAGCACCATGGAGCTGCTCTGCCTCGAAATGGACACCATCATACGAGCTCGTCCTGATCCGAACCTTCTGTGCGATGACAGAGTCCTGCAGAGCTTGTTGACTATAGAAGAGAGGTTTTTGCCTCAATATTCCTATTTCAAAGGCGTCCAGAAAGATATTCAGCCGTTTATGAGGAGGATGGTCGCTACTTGGATGTTGGAGGTATAGCGAAACACCGAATGCTGACAAGACATATTATTTCCGTGCTCGACTTTAAAGCCTCCTGATTTGTTTCATTTCTTTGCTGAGCGATGGTTGAAATATTTCGAACAGCAGATATGACACATGGCTCGTATTTCCGACTGCTGTTTGCTCATATTCCATCGGTACCGTTTAACGCAATTTCTTTCATTTTTAAAGCCCGATCGCTGCGTTTACGAAAGTGCCAGCTGTGCTATCTCTGACACCAGAGGATTTCCTTTATCTGCCTCACATGGTGTCTGCACAAGTTGCCCGTTGATTATTTAATGTTATTATTTTAGATAGGCTGAATATTTTCATGCACACGTATGCACTCCCCAAATTCAATGCTGACTTGCGCTGTATCGCCATGTTGGTTTTTACAGGAGCGCTTTTAAGAGGATTTACAGTGTCAAAAGCGCAGTAACAGCGGTTAAAAGCCGTCGGAAATGACAGAAGAGGGTCTTAGGTGTCCACCAAATACGGAATCGATCACAAAAAGCATTGCAAACGTTTTAGATATATATTTAAATGTCGGGAAGGGCGAGGGCCTTATCTATTCTTTTGGTCTCCAGTGACTCACCGAGCAATTATGTTCATTTATTGACAATCCGTGAAATATTTCTGGTCAACACCTGTCTCTAAACAATCTTGAGTCTCTCCTCTTTATTTTCATGTAAATATTGTCAGAATCTGACGCACTGGAGATTTTTAATTAATTTTTGAAATAATTATTTTGGGGTCGGCGGCGGAGCAACCGAAAACAGCCGCATGCTACTCGCCTTTAATTTTGACATTTTATTCATATTTATCCTGCATGGATTTGGATAGGAATCGTCGGATATGATGTAGAAGACTCCCCTGAACATTATGGTGTGAAAAAAATCGGTCTAGATAATTTATTTCTATTTTTAAATATTTTATGAAAATATGACGACTGTTTAAAAAGAAAGTGTTTCCGTGTGCTGTGCTTTCCTGGTGTTTTTGGCTCGGCTGATTGTGACTTGAATTCGTTTCTTAGTGAATGAACTGCAGGAATGCGACTCTATTGAGAGTATGTATCTTAAACTCATTTCATTCTTTGTGAAATAATTTATTTCGAATTATTGTATGATGTCGCAACCGATCTGGGCTGGGCGCAAATTCTTGGCTGAGCCCCAACTATGTGTGTCATTGATTTTAAATGTGCTCTTAAATGTGATCACTCTTTTTGTTTCGTTATTCCATAAAAGTTTTATATACGTTTCCAATGCGGAAAAATAAGTCACGTGCCTTCAGCGTGAGTTACTGATTCCAAATGCTCAACGTTGTTGCACTGTGTGCTGTCTTCTTAGGTTTGTGAGGAGCAGAAGTGCGAGGAAGAAGTTTTTCCCTTGGCCATGAACTACTTAGACAGATTTCTAGCAGTGGTACCCACCAAAAAGTGTAACCTGCAGCTGCTGGGAGCAGTGTGCATGTTTCTTGCATCCAAATTGAAAGAGACTCGTCCATTAACTGCAGAGAAGCTTTGCATCTACACAGATAACTCCATCAGACCACAAGAGCTGCTGGTAAGCACCAGTTCTATACATTTCCCACTGTTTGCAGTGACACATCTGCAGACTCATGTTGTCGCCATCAGCTGGTTAAGCATATCTTTATTACATAACATTTTCTTCATCAGAGCATGTTTGGAAATCAGGATCTATTCAGCTGGTCTTAAGTGTTTATTCATTTAAATATATAGTTTGAAACCTGTCCTACTTGGGGGAACGGGGGGGGGGCGGCTCTCATTTCACTGAATCTATTGCCCAGTGTCCACTTGAGACACCATAGTTGCAGGAAAAGCAAGAGCTCCACAGATTATGCTACAAGGGCTCTCTTTACTGTATGAGACCCTCAAGGCTTTACAGTAACCTTCCCGTCTGTACAATGGTCTCCATCGCCATCTAGTGGTAGATATTTTTCTCACAGATCAGCGAGGTCATATTGAACTCAAGCCAAAAAGTTCTCTGTTCCTGTCAGCTAGAGAGGGAGAGACAGAGAAATTCACGTTTGCCTTTTACAGTTTAGCTTGTGTCCAAAAATAACCATGGATGCACACATTTCTGATGTGAGATCATGAGTCACCATTTCTGATTCTAACTCATTCTGCAGGATTATAGGCAAGCTGCACATAAAACCGATGATACTGTTTTGATTTGATTTTGGGGTTAAAAATGTCACCATTCTGTCTCCCATTTATTTAATAAGACCTCTTTGGCCTGATAATGCCAGCTGCCTTCACCAGGTTAAACCAATTAATTAACTCAGTTTCACATCAGTTAAGTATTTTCCCCACTGCTCTGTGGTGCTACATAAACATTCCTCAGTAAACAACAGCCAATCCCACCCATGTTGTGAAAGAGGCCACATATTATGATTCAGATGGGGCTGATGGTTGCAGGCCTGCCTTGCTGCCTGACTGGAGGCTTTACCCACTGAGCTGATTGCCGCAGTATATTCGAGTTCCCAAAGAGCTGCTGTTGGTTCGTTGGGTTTCTGATAATTTTCTGGAATGTGTTTCTGTTTGAGAATTTCATTTCCCTTTCTTTTATGAAGGCTTCAACTTTGAGCCAATGTGTTGAAGTTCTAGTTTTAAACAGGCTTATTTTTAAAAAAAAAATATTAAAAAAAGTGCTGCTGTGGCTGCAAACTCATAGTGCGCAATGCTGCACTTAACAGAATAAAGCCCGATACCTTCATTTTCAGACTGGAGACAAAGCCCTCAGTCCTTGAACTGGTTCGCTGAGGCCTCCTTTCTGTGTTTCTGTATAAGGCAGTATTTTGGCTGACATGCAGATACAGGAAACAGATCAGCTGCTCGGGGCATGTGATCGTTTTTTTTTCGTCCTCATCTTTGGTAAGAACTTCTTGTAAAGAGAACCACAATGTTACGAAGAAGGTGTCACCAGAGAAAAGCAGTAAGCAGAAGGAAGTGGGTGATACCAGATTGCCACTCTTGTCAGCACAAAGCCTCTGTTGCAAGGTTTGTCACAGCCGTAGCTGTAGCACTGCTATTGGCTTCAATATTGCATACTGACACTGATGGGAAAGGCCTTAAAGAGCAGGAAGCAGCAAATAATTAACAGTAGTCAAATGCTTTGCAGTAGTGGTTACACTTTTCCAAGCTATGCCACAAAGAAGGCGAGTTTCACTTTTGCAAGAGCCATGGTTGATGAAATTCCTAATTTCATCCAGAATTATGCCCTCTGGTTCAGGCTCTCTGACATCAGCAAGATAACAAAACATTACACGGCCGACAAAGGTCACTTTGATTGGAAAATTGCAGGCTGCTAGCAGGGGCAGCCATATTGAATTGTCTCATGACTGAGTCCACGTGGTCTCTCTCTTTCTTAAAGGGAAAATGAAGAGCGTCCGTGGTCCCAGTCACAAGGCTGCAGTGCAAAACCAAACTGCTACATTTTTTCCCAAATTAGTCACCAACTCTTTCGTTAATCACCTCCTCCTCTAGGAAGTGAAAGTAACAATACACTCTCAGAAAAGAGAACACCACACCTAGTATCCACACCCGGTGTTACACAGTCATGCAGATGGACAAGCACATGTCAGCACATTCTGCCGTGAGATCTGTGTAAAAAGTATTTGTGAATAAGATGTTTCAGAAACATCTTGATCAATCAAACACTGTCTTCTGTTAGCCATTAATATATTTTAAAGCACTGTATGTGGAAAAATAGGCTAACTATATTTGGCATATGACACTGTTTTTAAATAAAGTGTAAAGTGCTGCAGTGTATAAATAGGATTTTGATTGAAACATTAAGATAAGAGATGAAATACTGAATTCTAACTCTGCTGCCTATCAGTTTACACGCGGCGCTCACACAGTAGAGCCTCTTATGGGCCTCTTTAGGAAAGTCCCCAAATGCCAGACAGACAGACGGGGTGGAAGACAGTGTTGCGAGGTCACCTGGGTTGGTGGCACTGCTGGAGATTCTCTGTCCCAGTCCCAGCCAAGCAGAGACTAATAACAATAACACTTAACCTCCACATGCTCACCGCCGTATGTCACATTAACACACTTTTGGCTCAAGTGCAACTGGCTAAACAATGGCAGCAAAGTGCAGAGCTGTAGCTAAGATAGTTTTCAGTTATGTCTTTTGTTTTCTACCCTCTCTCTATCTCGCTCGCTCTCTAGGAATGGGAACTGGTGGTGTTGGGAAAGTTGAAGTGGAACCTGGCAGCAGTAACACCAAATGATTTCATTGAGCACATCATGAGGAGGCTGCCGCTGCCCGAGGATAAGCTGGCACTTATTCGGAAACATGTCCAGACCTTCATTGCCCTCTGTGCCACAGGTAGGAGACAACGAGAGCTGATGTCACACACATTTGATTCCCTGCATTATGAGTTTGTCCCAATGAGTTGCCCTGTCATGCCAGTCTGGAAAGACTGATCCAAAAGATGCCCATACAGTACAGACTGCATCTGTCATCTTGAAAGTATCTTTTGTCTTTTCTCTGCTAAGTCAAACCAAGCTGTGATGACTTACATCAGCATACTTTGTTTCTTCCAGCCCCGTATCAAAGCCCTCTTCTCTCAATAGCAAGCAGCAACAACTGTGTTCGTATATCTGCTATGAGCCAATCACAGCTGGCCATAACTTTAGTGAGACGCTTTTCCATCAATGGGAAAATATTCTTTCTAAGAAAAGCATGAGTCATGGAAGCAATTTCACTGTTAGCCTCTTAGGTCTGACGTCCATCATCTGTCTTCTCCCAGCCTTATACGTGGTCATGTTTTTGAGGTGTGTCCGTGGCATCTAAAGTAACACATCCAAGTGCATTTAGCCTGGTTGAGGAGCATTCCCACCTCGCAAGGGGTCGAAAGAGAAATGGGCAGGGGTGGAGGTATGCAGAGCATTGTCTTTTTACACTTCAGGTGAATGGTTCTCATAAGATCAAACATCCAGGGAGGCAATGGGAGGGACTGAGAGCCTTTAACATGATATGAGGAGATAGTGATGTCGAGGTGGAAAAGATGCAAGAGGGATGAGGGGAGTCAGGGAACACCAGAGGAGTGCATTGTTTTTGTACTGCCAATTCTGAGGCATGTCATGTTTTCAAATTTCCTTCACTCTTTCTCTCCCTCTTTACTTCTCACGCTTCCACACCCTACAGCTGGAGGGCATGATAGCGTTCTCATGCTGAGACTCTCAATAGGGCAGATTTCTCCTGTGTCAGCTCCAAGTCCACTTTCAGGGTTACAAACAAGGCAGAGTCATGTGATCACCAAAAAGCCCCTACCTACACCACGTCTGAACATCCTCGAGGATTTGTGTGAGCATTTAGTTTGGATAGCCGCACAATTCTTCATCCTTAATAATGCTCTTTGTCACTCCTTTTTTTTTTTCTCTTCTTCACTTGTCAGTGAATCCCACTGCCAACAGCTGCTTCATTTTTTGCAGGCCACAAATAGGAATGCCAGTTAGACCCCCATGGAAAACACCTCCTTGTGCTGACATCATTGGGAGGAGTGTATATAGTTAGATGAATAGACATGTGGAAGGTGATAGGTAATCACAGCGTGAAGTGATTTCCTGCACTGATTGTGCAATGGATATAATACAGACAGAAAAGTCTGAAATGAAGGTTAATGTTTGCAGAGGTTTTTGGGTTTTGTTTTTTTTTTAGTTCGTTTTTTAATACTTTCCCTGTGTCTAAATTCCCTCAGTTTTCTCATATCTTACTCTTTTCCTCTCCCCTTCTCATCCCTTATTTTGTTTGCCAGCGGATTAGTGTTTGGAATGACAGTGTGTCAGTGATCGGACCAATTCCCCAAGCAACATTGTGAAAGACTCAGCACGCACTTTGTCCTTAATTGCTTCAATGAGGCAGTGGAAATAAATTTACGAGCCTCCTGGAATCGTCCTCCTGACATTGTATTTTAGGAGAGACACGTTATGGAGATAGCTCTGGATTAGCATCAGGCCTTTTATTTGTGTATGCGCTCCGTATCCAGGCAAGCACAAAGTGGGGGCAAAATGAAGAAAGATACAGCCTGAGTGAGTCAACGGTTTGGTGCATCTGAAGATCTCTGGGAATTCAAAACCCCACTTGTGAAACATTCCCAGCCATAAATCTTTGGGTTATCTGGGGAGAGTCCTCCTTGAAGACAACCTCTGAGTTGAGAAGGTAAAGGCAGAGCAGAAGGAGGGTGTGTCTCAGGAGGATTTACATTTACAAGACAGTTGACAGCAGGGTCATCCGTGGCCTTCCCATCTCGTACAGTTGCATTCAACCCACCGCTACTCCCACCACTGCTGTCCCTTTGCTGAAAAAGAAAACATGCATAAAACCCATGGCTCTCTGTTTTTGAGGGAACAAGAGAGAGAAGAGGAAAAGTGGAGAATAAGGCCTCTCATTCCTAATGGCTCCTCTCTTTTGATGAAACAGTTCCGTTCGGGCCACTCGGTGGGATTTTGTCAGGTGGCGCAGGCTGGCTCTGTATTAATTAATAACATTGGCTGGTCCATTCAGGACTATGCAAATGGCTCAGGGGCTCAGCTAGAGGCTGGGAGAAAGGAGACAAAAGGCTTGGCCCTTACATTTCATATGCAGAGCCATGTGAGGGTCAGCGCTGCAGGGCCACTTGATAGGAAACACCAGCATTTCCCTCAGGCAGGCTGCCGGATAATAGCCCAGAAACAAGCTCATTAAGGGAGATTATGAACCTCCATTCCTAGACACAGACACCAAGCACTCTGAGCTTCCTCTTCCATTCTTATTCAATTGAGGTAAAGTGGGAGAATGGACGGGGTGCATGGGGCAGACAGATGCACCCCAACCTGTCTGCTGTGGTTACTGAGCCCCATCCTCTTGCCATATTGGCAGGGATTATAGTGTA
This sequence comes from Pterophyllum scalare, assembly GCA_024447675.2. Classification (NCBI taxonomy): domain Eukaryota; kingdom Metazoa; phylum Chordata; class Actinopteri; order Cichliformes; family Cichlidae; genus Pterophyllum; species Pterophyllum scalare. The sequence goes on from JAMQGT020015032.1 coordinate 62,029, forward strand.
TTTTTTCTAATATGGGATCCAATAGCCTTTTCTGTAATGGTATGCATGGAATGGTGACAATGGTCACAGAAGCCGATCAAAAGAAATCTCTGGATCAGGGCCCACAATGCTCTCCAAGAGAGAGTCAATTGTTCTGGAAGACACAATGAAGATTTTGCTACAAGTTGGGATCTAAATAATGAGTGATTTAAGTAACCAAGTGCTCATTCTTTTATCTCTGAATAGTATTTGATCACTTATTCCTGGTATGTGGAAGTTTCTTTGAAGCATGTATGAAGCGACTTGATGATTAACTGGTTGGTTTATCGAGACAACTAATGATTCACCAGCTGACAAACATGAGGGAACTCGTGCTGTGTTGAACAGGCTTGCTTTTTCTCATATCTAATACAATTACTACAGGATTACGTTATCATTTTATACATCATTTTATTCACAAACTCCATGGTCCACTGTTTAATTCTTATACAGTTTTCACACATAGTTCCTGCAGTGTCTTTTGTCTTTATTTTATGGTGTCTTTTTCCTGTGTTCTACAAGCTGTGTCTCTCAAACCCCTGAGGAAATCAGTGACAACTCAGATGTCGATAATTTGATTCACGAGCCCTCTTTCTTTTGTTTTGGCTGTTAAGTCTCTTTGGTCCAGAGGCAGGAATGCTTGTATCCTTGTAGCTTCATCTCCAAGTGGCTGCAGCATGGAGAATCCCCTCCAGGCTCAGTTCAGCATTCTAGAGGTGGATGATTCATCTCAGATGTGTTCAATGAAAAGGTCTTTACTGGTGTTTGTTTACATAAAACCCCCTTCATGTTTGATGAGTCAGAACCCTAACAAATTAGCCACCTTCTCCAGAAAATTATCCTTTCCCTGCATGCGCCGCTGATGTGAGGAATCATGTCCGGTCTGCCTGCATTGTCAACAGATGAAGCAGGAAGAGGCTTCCTGACAGCATGTGCCCTGTAATGTGACACACAGGGTGAATCATCGAGTGGCATGTCCTGAGTTCTCCTCTTCACCTTGCTGTGTAATAAGCACCACATTATAAATGCTGTGGCCAGTTGAGTCACACTGGAGATCACAGGGATTTTTGTTTTGGCTGCTACAATTATCCCACCAAAAATGCTTGGAAATCAAAATCTTACATATTTTTCTTGGAGGTCAGGCTAACCACAAAGACTAATATTTGTACTAAAGTAAATGCTTTGGTTCCAGATAGCTTGACCTGAACATTTTCTCTGCTTAGTGTCTCTTCATTTTTGTCTTCCTCTGTGAAAGCCACTTGCCCAAGGGTTTAAGTACTCAAAGCACAAGTATCGGAGCTAATAAAAACTACTGCAACGCCTGTAAAAAGTTTTAAATAAAGTTTTGTCAGGATAAATATAGTAAAAAGAAGATTATTTCTAACTATTCGGCAGTGTGGCCCAGCTCTAGGGCTTTGGCGCAGCAGAAAGATACCTCATACAGATGACATCAAGCTTTGATCAGAACAGATGACAGATGATGATTAGGTCAGACAGCAGGAAAAGGAGATGGGTTGCAAAGCAGCTTGCAGAAGTGTTGCAATTCTGGCTCGCTAAAGCAATTTAAATAGCGTGTCATTTTATGACTGTACCAAAAAGACACATGGGGACTATCAGCTGAGCTTATCAGCTGATCTGAGCTGCCATTGATGTCAGCTGATCTTCTGATCTGTGGCTGAGCTTCACTTTGTGGTCTGCCTGCACCAATGCTATGCTCAATTTCTGTGAGACTCAGAAGGGTTTAGTTTCTAGTGGTGCATAGTACTTAAGACCAGTTCTGCCTAGGTTTGTCCATCAGGCACACCCAGGGTTAAGAAGTCGCTGGATCATGTTTAAAGACTGAAGTGTAAAAAGAGATGTGCTGTAGTTTGGACTTTAATCAATATGATTAAACAATTGATTCCTTTTGTCTGTCCATTCATTCGTGAACAATGAGGAGGAAATTTGTCATTAGTGATAATGATAATAAACAAGATTTAGCTGCTAAGGTAATGATGGAGTAGCATGACAGTATAGAATATCTTCATAATTAGGTACAGGCACTAAATTTCAATAGACTGCACAATAGCTGTATTGGCTGAAAAGGACAAATGGCTTTCAGTTAAATAAACAGTAAGAGATGTTTGAAATACAGTTTGAATGAAACTTAGTTGATTTAAGCCAAACTGTAACCATGAAGCAGTGCAGAGACTTGGCAATTAGAAACAAGCACAAATGCAATTAACATTATTTGCTCATTAATTGTAGAGAAAAAAAAAACCCGAACTCTTCTGACTCCCACTCTTGATCTCATCCAAATCTGTATGCTCCTCAACACTGACGTTACCAGCACCTCAAGGCTGCAGCTGTGATGCTGGACGTGATGGTGAAAGGCTGAAAAGGGCTGTCTCAGTCAGCCTATGAATAAGAAGGAATTCTGCTTTCTGACAAATTAGTTGAAAACACAGATTGAGCAAGGGCACGTGACTCTCGCAGGTTTTGTTTTTTTGTTTGTCTCCAGAGTGATGGCCTGGACAAGAAGCTTTGGAAAATGAAAGCGGCATCAAGTTATTGGTTCTTAATCAGGCGTCTTTCCTCCTTGTTACATGTGGAAGAAATTTTCAAACCCAGTTTGTGGGGCTTGGGCAGCTGCGCTAGGTGGACTGTCTTCTGAGTAGCTCTCCACAGAGGTTGTTTTGACTAATGGTCTGTGTTGCATTAGTGGTGAACCATACTGTCATGCCAGTCCCAAAATGTTTGTTTGTAACCTTAATCAGTCAACAGACCCCGGGTCCTCGTAATGCTACTCCCTTAATAAACAAGGTCAACAAGCACTACATGTATAGAATACAAGAACCTGATTTATAGCTCTGGAAAGAGAGGTCCTTTTTTTCTGGTTCTTTTTTTTTTTTGGCTGTTGTTCAACTTTCCAACTTTAATTAATTTACAATTTTAATGTGCATGGTGTGCACTGCAGCCACCCAGATGGAGTGGGCCATGTAGGGCAGGAGAATGTGCGACCAGCGGCCCACGGATGAAGTTTCATGGGGTAGGAACATGGAGGAATGGAGACGAGGGGGCACAGAGAGGAGAAAGGGCCATTGAAGGGGCTGAGAGGCGTGCAGGCCAGGCCAGCCAGCCGCTGCTCACAGGGAGCTTTCCATCGCAGGCGTCCCCACTCAGCTACATACACTGTTTATCCTCAACATGAATATCAATGAGGGTCTCCTAAAATACAGCCATTCTTCCCCCACATGCAGCAGCCACCAGGCCGGAGTGTCAGCCCGCATCGGCTGCACGCGCACGTCCTTGTTCTGCTACAGACCTGTCTTGTCTTGAGTGCGAAAAATCAGCTTGCTGCCCACTGCCCACCACTCAGCTCTCCCACAAACCAACATCTGTGCTGTGTGTGTGTGTGTGTGTGTCAGTGTGTGTCTGCATTTGAAAGCATGCAGGCATCAGTGCATTGTTTCTCGCCTGTGTCGCTGAGGTGTCTGTTGCCTTGCCTGTCAGTCTGTGCTCACTGCACACTTACAGTAAATCCTTGTATGCCTTTGTCCTCTTAGTCCTCTATAGAAACTTGTGCTCTTACAGCAGTGATGTAATGCTGAGGGGTTTTGTGTGCTCTTTCCTCTTGGCTCGAGGTAGCCTTTAATAAATCGCCCCCTTGGCAGAGGCCCAGCGGCTAACACAGGGGTGTATAATAAGTTCATTTATTTGTCAACACTGAGCCCACAAGATGAGAAAGCGCCTGGCTGTGCATGTTAAAAAGGCAGTGAGAGGCTGCCTTTGCAGCTATCAAAGGCCTTACCTCTTTGATTCCAAATAAAAAAAAAAAGAAGGAAGAAAAATCTCCTTCAGAGCAATCACACGCGGTTTGCTTTGCAATTGAATATAGCAATATGTTAATGTGCAGGCTGTTTCTATGCCCCCACTACTCACTGCTCTAACCCATAGGTGGCCCAGGAACAGAGAAATACTTGCAGGGAGGGATGGGGGGGTGGATGGGAGGCAGGAGGTGAGGGTCACTGGAGGGCAATTCTTTTCTTCTTCCAAAACCTCACAAGGGTCTGGACACAAACTTGAGAGTGATGTGCAGCAGAGTTGTCTACCTCCCCCTCCTCTCACCACGCCTGCAACCTTCCACTCTTTTCTCCTTCTTGCCTTGTCGCCACAACGTCCATCCCTGCCCTCTTCATCTTCCTCCCCCCTGTCAACCCCCTGTCCTCATGTCCAGCCAAGGTCTTTGTGCAGCCTGTCTAGCTGAATTGGTATCAGCAGAGAGGGGATGGATGCTGTGTCTCTCATTTGGGTGAAATGAGGTGATGACTCTGGACAATGGAGTCACACTCTTCTGCCTTCCCTCTCATAGGCCCGCCACTCTATTAATATGCTAAAAGATAGGAGGGCCGCCAATGCAAACCACTGCCTGTTGTAGCAACAAAGACTGCGGCATGTGTGCCATTCACTGGCCCATCTAAGCAGGCCATGTGTTACCCAAGAAGAAAGGTAGAAGTTGAGGAAGACATAAAGAGAGAATAGAGAAGGTAGTGTGTGTGTGTGTGTGTGTGTGTGTGTGCGTGTGCGTGTGCGTCGTGTGTGTGAAGAGAAAACTCTCCCTGTCTGTCTGTCTCCCTTGCACTCTCTCTCTCACTGTATGCCAGTTGCCTTGCCTTTTCGGGCTTCTGGCCCGTTCACAAGCTGTCTCATTTGCATTATGAATGACAGTGAGGGGAGCTAACAAGGTTATTGGTCTTTGAGACGCACGCCTGTGACCACACGTGGAAAAAGGACCTACAGCAGTGCACATTGGCAAAGGCACTGAGCCTCTTTATTCCTTTTTTTCCAAGTGCTATGGGGCTTTTTTCAGTGAGCACACGATTTACTCAGGAGATGGAAGAAAGGGGCCGGGCTGGGAAAGGGGGACTGGATTGGGGAGCGGGTGAGGGTGGTTGCTTTTCAGCTCCTTTACAAGCCCAGTGAACCCTCATTATCCAGGCCCCTGGTCATTAGCGAGCCCAGCGTTCAGAGCCAGTGCAATAGAAGGAGTGTTTATTAGCTGACTGCTAGATTACCAAATCATACTGTATCTGGGAGGGATGTATCTGTACTCATTTTGAAGAGCGTATGAATTGAAAAGTGCAATTAAGAAGCCAGGTGAATAAAGAATCCAGTGGTAAATAGACACAGCGGTTAAACATTCACCCGCTTGACCAAAGATTTTGCCTCCTAAATTAATACGCCAATAAATACAGCAGAAAAGGTACATTTAACTCCAATATTATTTCTTCCTTTAACAGATTTCAGATTCGCCATGTACCCTCCCTCCATGATTGCCACAGGAAGTGTGGGGGCAGCAATTTGCGGCCTACAGCTTGATTCAGCTGACCAGTCACAGTGGGGTGACAGTCTGACAGACCTGCTGGCAAAAATTACAAACACAGAAGTGGTAAGTTTGCTTAACACTCTTCTAATACTCTACTATATCTAGCACTCTCATTTTAGCTTCTTTGACAAGACATATTTATCTGAAACAGTAAGTAATGGGTTTAAAGAAATAAATTCCAGCGTGGTTTTGTCAATCAATGTCTTGCTAAAAGCTTAATACTTGGGTCTGGAAAATTGGGGGTTTTGTTGTTGAGTAATATTTAAATTAGTATGACTAAGTTTTATCTAACATCAGTTAGGTGTTAACTTGTATTTATCAAAGTACAGCTGTTACAGTAACTATGAGTCAATGCTCAATCAGCTGTTTCTCACACTGGAAGCTTACTTTAAGCAGTGAGTATACATTTCCAATGAAATGTCACAATTAAGTTATCTTATTACCACTGAAACACGCAGTTTTTGGTTTTTCTCAAGCAATCGTGTGTTCTTGCCCTGCCAAACTTGCTACTTTTTTGGAAAAATCTGGCCATTTATTTGTGTCAAATGTTAAGAAATGCCACATGCTTGTTGAGGCAATTTGTTTGCAATAGACAAAAGTTGAAATGACACTCAGAGTTGGCTTCCCACAGACATATTTTTGGGGAGATTTAACGCCAGTATTTGCTATCTAAAGAAAAATGAGTATGAAGTGGAGACAAAATGTCTTCATTAAAAGAAATCATTAATATTTGTCTCTATGCCCTCTCCTCTTATGCTTGACCTGTCTTAGAATATCTTTTCCTCTCCATCAGTCCAGTGCCTCCCTAATATAAAGAATCCTCTAAATGGAGCTGGGTTGAGAGCATATACTGTATGCTCTATAACTGAAAGGAAGGCTGGCCTAGCTGTTGTGTGGCTTGTCTGGGTACAGTGAATGTTTCACTGGTGGATAAGCTAAGTCCAAACACAAGCAGGGCCCCTACTAACGCTGAGATTCCTGGTTTTCATCACGCGTGGGAGAGAAGATTTAAACTGTTCACTGCTAGGGTGACTAGGTGGGCAGAAGTGCATATGGCAAGGAGAGATGATCAGTTAAACTGTGAAGTTACATTTTTTTCCCTGTTGGGAAAGGGACCCGTGCAAACTGTAGGGTGCAGTACTGCGGGACTTCACATGTGAAGCCACTGCCTTGGCAGGAGTGTTCCTAATACCTAACATGATGAAAATGACTTTTGGTTGGTAATGGCATACTTAATATAAACATTACAGTTAATGCGTGCACAGTGCACAGGGGGCAGATCAGCGAGCGCAACACAGATCCCAAGCATCAGCCGTGGCATGTTAAATTCTGTCTGAAAAGGAGGCAAAGAGGAGGAGGAGGAGGTGGAAGAAAGCTGTTGAAGTGTGAAAAGGACACTGAGGGGGTGTTATGCCTCCCTGGCGACAATCAGCCCTCTCTTGTCTCCTCCTATGGTCCATAATGCATCACTGCTGGAAAGCATGGCTCCCTCTGGTGCGAGCTGTGTGAAGTCTCGCTCAGCAGCTGAGGAAAAACAAATAGTTGGCCTCAGCAGCACAGGGCCTCAGTGTGTTTTAGGCTGCTAGGTCTTAGACTTGAGGGAATTAAGTCGCTCTGTGTCTCTATGATCAACTCCTTACATTCCTGGATTCAGACAAGCCATGGCTTGCAGTAAACGCAGGAGGAAAAGCAGAAGGCATCGTTCCTAATTCAACATATAGGGCTTTAGTATAAACTACCAAGAAGCCAGCCGTAGCTTAGAGAATTAAAAGATTTTCCTAAGATCTTACATCAGGCTTGTGCACCATTTGCAAAACAAAGAAGAAAAAAAAAGAACATCACAGCATGATGGCAAGTGCCCAGAATTAGTTGTCAACATTAATAAGTGGTGTCAGTGCTATTTACACCCTTTGTCACTGGTTGAATATGCAGGCTTTCATACACACAAAAGAGGAAACGCTGATCATTGGCTGTGTTATTTTAGCACCCACTCTACCTTCTTTTGCAAAGCTCCACCACTTTGTGTCAATTTGACACCCAGAGGTACATAACGTCAGTCTTCATTTTGACTTTAGCGTCGTGTGTGAGTCTAAATAGGAACACACCCTATTTGTTTTGTCCGGTAGCACAGAGGCTCAACAAGTTGGTAGAGCAGTGTCTCGTAGCTGGTTGGCCCAAAGAGCCAGGCCAAATGTGAAGGCCAAGCAAGTTTCGCCAACCACTGTAGCTGCTGCTGCCAACAGCATCATGGCCAACGCCACCCCCCTGGCTCCCTGCTGGCATCTGTGGTATCCAGAAGCTGTGGTTTTCCAGTGGACATGTGATAGGGCCAAGTCACCATCTTTGGGCCACTGGAGGAATGTGGATTGCCTCACAAGCACCTGGTGTGGCCTCGAGAGGTGCCCAGTTAGGTCCAGCAAATGGGGCTGTTTGTGTGAATGTGCTGAGTTTAGAGCGGCAGACAGATCAGCTTCCGTTTGCTCTTGATTGATTAAAAGAGGAAACAGAGGCAGGAGAAGTACAAGCGTTTAAGAACACCACTTCCTAGATTTTATTGTTTTGACAATCATTTTCTCTCAGTCTTTCATTCATCTTTTTTTCAGTCAGGGTCACATACTAAGACACCGGAAACACATTTTCCTATTACTCCCATTGTTCCTGTTTTTGTTCCTCTTTTTCATGACCGTGGCTTTCATTAACAGTTATTTGTTGGAGCCAAAACGCTTGTGATAAAAGATGCATTTATTAAGATGGATTATATCAACACAGCCTGTGGCATTGCCACTTGTGGTGTTTCGGGTATGCAGGCTAAAGAAAGAGAAAGGTCACATTTTCTATTGTAACTTGTGGAAATTCAAGTCATGTGGTGACTTCTTATTTCCAGTGTCAGCCCCCGGATATTTTGTTTTCAGATTCCCTGAGATTCATAGTGTGTGTGTCTGCCTGTGTGTGTTTCAGCTGTCTGACCACCAAGTCCTCCCAGAGTATCCAACACTGTCTCGTGTGGTACAGTCAGCAGTTAAAACACATTCCATGGCTTCACACATTTCTTCCTTTTGGTTTTGTCTGTCTGCACGACTTCCTCCTGCTGCCAGTGTCACAAAGGCCGCCCAGGGATACTGTGCATGCCTTGATTTGTCAGAATGACAGATTGTTGCAGTATGATGTATGTTTGGGGTGGGCAGATGGAGGACTATAACTACAAGGGAGGATCGGAGGTGGTCATGTGTTTTCCGGTTTGAGGCTGCAAAATAAAATGCTTAAGTATAACACTACATCCCATGGTGAATTTATTCAGTGCTGTTGGCCCCTTTATTGTCCAAGTACCTAGAGCTTCTGTGAAAACAGCATTGATGTTTCCAGTAGTCACACATTGAAGTCATTAAAGGTTCTCAAATAAAGCCCATGGGGCTTGGCAAGGTATCCGAACTGCCGCTCTAAAGAGCAGCACAGACGGGGGGGAGAATGTCTTTTAAGAAATGAAGGCGTGCATTCTTGTGGTAAGACACAGGCAGTTCCTTTACATGTTCTGCACTTTAGTTAATTTTCTCACAGGAATTGAGATTTTATGACCAATGGGGCACATGTTGGTGGGAAGATTTTGTATGTGTGCATGAGCACAGCCCCCACATTAGTGGCTACCCTCTGGAGGAGATTAAGGGACAGATGCTTGTGGGGTTTCCTCCATGTCAAAGCCAATGCTGAGGAAAATGTTTTCCCAAAGACACGTAGCCCAGATCAGTCCAACTTCTTCAGCATCAAATCAGTGTCCATGTGAGCTAAAAAAAAAAAACTTACTTGAACTGGGCATTGATAGATTCAAGAGTGCTCAAATTAAGAGATGTGAAGGGAGTTCTTACTTCACAGTTTTCAGAAATCTGCACAAAAAAAAAACAAAAACTCATATGTGCAAGATTTCAACAAATTACCAGACCTGAAATTTAGGTTAAACACATGTACCTTCCTTCTGAAACATGTCTCACCCTGTTATGTGTAATGCCGTTTGACCTTTGACACTGTGACCTTTTGCCACTCAGCCCCGTGCAGCCCCCTAAGAGTAATTCTGATGAGTGAGGGCCCAGTTCTTATTTCATCAAGGCTCAGCAGCACCAGAGGCTATAACAGGCTCAAACTGAGGCCATCAGGTTTAAATTAGCTGTAAATTTCTAAAGAATGTCTCCCTGCTCCACAAGCGGTACACTTTCACCCATCTTTCAGGCATGATTCCCACAGATGCCTGGTGCTATAAGGCACAGGGTCGTGCATGTGTATGCATGTACAGAAGTGAAGTTGCTTTAAAGTATTTCACCACCAGAGAGCAGTGTTAACTCTTTATTAGGTCCAGCAGTTTCTTCTTAGGCCCAGTATTCTCCACAAGAATGTTCCAAAGGTCGAGGAACGTTTAGAGGAACGAAACATTGCAGGGAGCACAGTCTAAAAGAAGTAAAAGCTCTGAATTATTACTTTCAGTCACACATTTTAGTGGCGCTGAATCTGCTTTGCTGCTATAGCTGCCGTAGCTTTTTGTTTGTGTGCTTGTTTTTGTTTTGTCCTGCCATTTGGAAAGCACCATTTGCATCGCCGCCATGCTTACATTTATTGTTTGGTTGCCTGAACCTCACTTTATACAGCTTCACTGTTGTTGTACAGTCTTTTGCTTTATCGTTACCTTTGACTGGATCATGTCTAAAAACTTATTTTTATTTCACACGTCATCATCGCAAGTCTTTGCAGTGCAAAACACAATAGTTAAAGCCCCTTAGACTAAAGGTTCTGGGTGCTTTAAGTGGAAAAGCAGCTTTATCTGCTCAGTCTTTAATGTCTTTCATCACTGTTCTTCTCCTTAAAACAGTTTGACCTTTTTCTGACACTCTTGCTAACAGCCCATTCAGCATTCTTTTAAGTAAGCCCCCTTCCTGCCCTCGTCTTACTGCACTGCACTGTCCCGTCTCTCAACCCTCCACCAGGGAAGGATATGAGGCCTTGGTGCTGTTGAGGAGTTTGTCTCCCAGGTGGATTCTTTGCCTTGGTGGCCTTTGATGGTGTAAGTCGATGCGGTCGGGTCTCAGATGGATCCCCTGCAGGCAGGCAGGCAGGCACACAGACTGCTCTCGTTAAAAAAAAAAAAAAAAAGCACCACCTTTGTGTTCCCACAGGAGGTGGATGTAATTAACATAGCTTTAATACTACCTGTGTTTTCAGCCGCTGTTGTCAAGACTACTCCTGTTTGGGTTTTGTGTGTTTTGGGGGGAATGGCAAAGGTGGTGGGTGGCTGGATGGGGGAGGGCAGTGGTATGCTGGGGGGGTGGGGGGTGCTTGTGCACATGTGTGTAAGCTACAGGAGGACTATAGCAGTGGTATTCACTGCACAACCCTGGTGGGCTGATGTAATGCTTGGGTCTGGCGCATGTCTGTGTTAACTTTTGGCTGTAGCCCAAGCAGCTTGAAAGTCAGTGGTCATTTAAAATCCCTACCACATCAAGGGTCCCCGTTTCTCATGTGCTGAGATCCATTTTCAGATGTCCATTCTTAGTCATAACGACAGTTGAACCCCGTTATAAAAAGCAAACTTGCAGCTGATTTATATGTGAGAATGTTTGCTTAGGCTTTTGTTCTAAAGGTTACGTGTTGCACTAACATTGATATAAAAATTTTAGCTTTAAATTACCTTGAGTGACATGGGTATACCCAATCTTACAAAACTGGAACTATACCATTCAAGAAGGCTTTGCTGACTTGATTGAGCGATGGGAATAAAACTTTCCACTTCTCATTTGCAGATTAAAAAAAGAATACAATCTAACATCCTGCTCATCTCTTTGATTACAGGATGTTCTAAAAGAGTGCCAGGAGCAAATCGAACGTGTATTGGTAAGCAGCCTACGCGAAGGGCGGCAGCAGCAACAGCAACAGCAGCAGACTCAGAGAGGCCCCAGCGGGAAAGGCCTGGATGAGCTGGATCAATCCTCCACCCCAACAGATGTCCGTGATGTCAACTTGTGAACCACCAGAGGGAAACACTGCACAGGATTTACAACGAAAAAAACGTCAATTTTCTTAAAAGCAGAAAAAAAAGAACAAAATGTAAAAATCTTAAAAACAAGAGAGAGCAATGCTTGCTAGTTTTTTTTGTTTGTTTTGTTTTCTTTTTTTGTAGATTTTTCTGTTCTTCAGGTGGAAAAAAACCTGCTCATAAAATAGATTTTCTATGATGTTATAGCCTTAAAATATCAAATTTGATACAAGATGAAGCTCTGTGAGGCCTTGGATATCCAGAAGGGAAGTCAATCATATTTGCATTCTGCCTTTGATTGTATAGTATGATCTTTTAAGTTATATTTTAACCATAGCTTGATAATAAGGCTGTTGTGGTAGAAGGTGTGGAAACTATTCAGAAACTGCATACTTGGGATCAGACTGCAGCTTCCCTGTTTCGCTTTATGAGTATTGTCAAGATTACTGGTGTAGTAGAGGTCCCCTGATCGAGCTCCTCAATTATTGTTATCATCATGTGCTGATGATGAGACCGAGGAAGCTATGAGACCATTTGCTAAAAGTTAGTGGATTCCATTATCAGGGAAAACCTGGGATGATAATAATAATTAGTAGTATTAGTAATTATTATTATTATTATTATTTTTAAGAGTATCATTGGACATATTTTTGGAACTGAACAGTAGAGATCAATAAGCTCCTTTTGTCTGGCTGCTTGTATGCGTCAGTTTGTGGATGCAGTGTGCAAGCGTGTGTGTGTGTGTGTGTGTGTGTGTGTGTGAGGGTGCATGTCTGAGTATGTAATCCTGTATCATTATTAACAGTGATTCTAAAGCGAGAGGCACTTGAATAAAGTCGTAGGCTTACAGTTTCTGTGTGTAAAGACAGTGGAGCAAGCCGGGGCTACACATACTTTGTCCATCCGTAAAACTGGGCATCTATGCTATATCACTGCCATCATGCATTAACAGTGTATCATGGTTCATTGTTAGCCAACAATAAACCTGTGTGCATGGACCATGAGTGAGACGGAGAAAGACTTGGCACGAGAAGATAGAGGCCATAATCTTTCTGTGAGCATTTTTTCTTGAGGAGTTTCTTTTCAGACTTGGAGGTTATGTGAGGTGTTTATTACTGCCATTGTGATAATGAAATTATTACACATTCATTCTTCTTTTTGTTGCTGCAGTATGGTGTTTCTTTAGTTGTGAAGGGCTGCTCTGAGTCTGGATAGAAGAGGGTCAACTTGTCACATGTGCGGCATGTGTGGCACATGTGAAAGCAGGGGAATCTTGAGGAAAGTGGTGATTTTCAAAGGTTGATCTTCTCTGTGCTTCGTAGTGCAGCGTGAGGTCAAGAAAGGATTTGGAGAGAGGACCATTAGCTACTAAGAAGTCACTGTGGAACTGTGGAAGGCACGGCACAGGATGGCTGGACGGAGAGGGTTGTAGTTTTTAGCGGTGCAGAAGTATGCTGCTGTGTAGGAGATGTGGATGATGTACAGCCAGTGGCTGGAAGATAATGACGAACAAAAGACACCCAAAAGCCTCACAATAAAACTTTAATATCTGCATATGTGGGTGGCATCAACATTAATTTCTTGTAATAGATATCTGCAGTGACACACAAAAATGTTCTGGGTTTCCATTTAAATGGGAATTCCACAAGGAACTAAGACTGTACACTGCCAGGTCACGTGTGGGGGAATCTGTTATTTTTTTGTTTTGTTTTTATTATTATTTTTTTTCCTTTGAGCGGGGGGGTGGGGTGTAGAGAATGACAATATACTGTCAATGCATCTGGAGTCCCAGATAGGGCTGTTTTCAGCACCCCTATTTGGTTTCAATGGCGAAGCACTTTGAGAACATGCTCCCCAGGAGATGATTAAATTGAAATGGGTGGTGAATTGGAGGAGAATAGATGTTTTATTTTCCCCCCCTCCCCCAATTAGCCTTTTCTTTGGTTTACTTTGTAGGGCTGGTTTCCCAATCATCAGACATAACCGTCAAATTAAAAAAAAAAAAAAAGGCTTTCGTCAGCTTAGAGTAAGAGCACATTCCAAACACACAAACAAAAAGAGAAAAACATTCCCAGTCAAGCAAAGTTCAAGTTGATATGGAGCCTGAAAAAAATAATATGAATTGGAAATTGCCTACAGACACAGAGTTCTGATCCATGGGGTCTATTTGATTTTCTTTTTTTACATTGTCAAGAAATGAAATCTTTGTTTTTACTTGAATTTTATTTTATATTTATCTGCATCACAGCCACAGAGAGCCACCAGGGAGGCAGTGAGCTACCTGAAAGGGTGGTCTTAACATCCAGGTTTGCACATGTTCTTTAAAGGGCCATGAGGTTTGCAATGTTAAGATAAAGCAAAGCCTTTTTGTATTTTTTTTTGTCTAACAACACCCTAACCAGTGTGCTTTGGTTGGGCTTTTCTCTTTTGTTTTTGTTTATGGTGCTGGCTTTTGTAGTGCCCGATCAGACCAGCTGTCTGTCAGTGAACACATATTTTCCCCTGTGAGCTTTGCTGCTTCAGATCATTGGCACGGGGATTCATCTTGCAGGGCAGACAGCAGAACAAAGCAAGACGAGATGATTTTGTTTTGTTTGGTTTGATTTCTTTCTTTTTTTTAAATGGGTCACATGGCTTTGCCACAGCAAGGTGTCTTTGACTTAATGTTTTTTTTTTCCAATGACAATGTGTCACTGAGTGTATGTTTGTCAGTCTGAAGAGAGAATGTGTGTATCGAATGTTTCTTTTTTTCAGTATAACTGAGCGATTTAATGACCCATTTGCCAAAATCATCCCACATTTGGTATGACCCCTTTATTTTGCCTCTGTTTTCCTGATGTAAGCTCTCTCCCAAACTTGTGATTCTTCTGCAATGTATCGTTGCATGTGTTATATTTTGAAACCACCTTTGTCAATTTCTGTTTGATAATATTGTATGGGTGACCAGACTTAGAGATACTGTATTCCAAAGTGAAGAGAGGACAGAGGAGGTGTGAAGACATCAACAAAAAAAAAGAAAAGTGTCAATATTTTATTGTTGTATTTTTGCGCTGCTAAAAGCTATGAATCTGTTTCATGTATACAAAAAAAATAACATTACCTAGTTGTGATGTGTCACTTGAGTGTGCTGCTATTTTATAAACATTTGTATTATAATATAATTATTTTACTGCTTAAGAGATACATTCAGAAACCGAAGTAGATGTTGATAGAAGAACAAGAAACGAGTATTCGACTGGAAATGTTCGTTGTACAGTTTGATCGTTTGCTTAGATAGCATGTCTCCTTTTCCCTTTTATCTATTTTTGCTCTCCTTCTTCAGTCACATTCTGTATCAGTGGTATTTCCAATACCTCAGGATTACTGGATAAAATAAACACAGAATTCATCACCTATACCTCTGCAGTTAGGGAGCCTGAAACCGAGGGAAAAGAAAACAGTAGGAGCACGGGGGAAAGAACAAGTAGTTTTGTGAATAGTTGCCACTGTTTTGGTGGGGAAATGACTTGCTGAGTGTGATGGAGAAACCGGAAATATGCAAGGCTTCCACTTGGACTCTGTTGGAGGGGGAGCACAATGTCATTGCAACATTTTCTGTGAGGATTTTGTACCGCAGATAGTCCATGTTGGTGCTACATCTGACTTGCGTGCGTGTGAGGGGGGGGAGAAGCATTCCTGTGATGGCCAAAGTACAGTTCTTGCTTTATGTAACCACAATCACTATGAATGTCAGTAAAAATGAATTCTGTATGTGAGAAAGATATGCTTTGGTCTAAAAATATTGTGTGTGCACCATTGGAACTCCCACCGAACCATGGGTTGAGCTAGACCTGCCACATCCAGTCATAAATATTCTGATATCTGGAAGTTTCAATGGTGCAGATTTCCCTTTAAGCCACCAGCTCCCCCTCCTCTATAACTCATATCATGTACCTCAAATGTCTGTTGCACAACCTCTGTTCAATAAACTTCTGCTTTAAAGGGTGTGACACCACATCAGCTCACTATTTCCCAGGCCTGTATTCCTTTTCAGGCTGTGTCTGATGCTCTCGTGATCAGGAAATTAGTTTGCCTGTGTGAAGTTGTGTGTGAGTCAGCTGTGCAACTAAATTACTCGTTAGGTACACAAAGCAGCGATTATGATGAATGTGGGACAGCTTGCGGTGGTCTGACGAGAATTTAAAACTATTTCCTGCAAATGTGTACGAGTCAAAAAAAAAGGGTGCTATTGCTATTTTAGTTTGGTCTAATAAATCATGCATATTCTGTGGGGGGAAAAAAAACTAAAAAAAACTAACAGGTTCCAGGTGCACTCCTCCTCTGGGGTTGCTACACCTTAAAATCACCTGTCCGATGTTGAGCTCAGTTACAACCTACCAAAACTGGCTATGGACAAGATACCGTGTATGCTGTCTAGCAGTGGAGCCTTTGGGTCCTGTAGGGTTGCAAAATCCAAGGTGGTTCTGTCTTCATCTGGTGCATCTTGTGTATGATGGGACAGGAACTGGGATGCAGTCCCCGTTCAAGGAGAGTTGGAGGCAGAGTCAGTGCCTTGGCTCTTATCGGTACCAGCCAGGGAAAGGAATTGACACAACTGGTGATTGAAAATGTAAAGGATCAAATATAAAAACAAAGCCTTATCTAGAGCCATGTGAGACTAAAACGGCTGATGGAGTGCAGTCACCCCGCTGAGCGGGCAAGCGGCCAACTTTCAACATTGTGAACGTGATAACTCGAGAACACTGTCGCCTACGATCTTCAAAGCCACACCATAAACACTACTAAAATCTACTAAAAATCTCAGACACGTTTGAATCTCTGCGACATTGACCTCAAGGTCAAGATTAGAGATCAACTTTTTAGAAAATATTGTGAATGCAATAATTCGATAACGAGGATTTTCAGCTGACAGTATTTTTTTAGTCTGTCTTAGTCCAATGCATCCAAAATCAGACTTTTGGACTATTTGATCCTAATTTGAATAAAACTGATCAAGTTTCCAAGTTTCTTTTTTTTTTTAAATTATTACCATTTCTATGCATTAAATATTCAGAGGACGCACCTCTTTGTTTAGAACAATAATTTGACTTTTTGCATTTAGTGTTTCTCAGCATCACCTTATTACTTAGCAGAGTTGGAGTGTGTGTGTGTGTGTGTGTGTATATATATATATATATATATATATATAAGGCAAACAATAAACTTAATTTTTAATTCACAGAACCAGCACACTTCTTTGAGAAGTCAGAAGTTAATGAAAAACAACATTCAACAACTAAAGCTCATTTTTATTTGCCAGGAATGCAAGTAAATAACTAATTTATTTAAAATTTTATTTTTAAAAAAAGTGCTCTACTATTGTTTCTGGTTGTTGTTTAAATTTCATGGATAAGAACAGTAATTACATTTTAGCATTAAAAATATCGTTTTGATTACAGAGCTTGCATACACTCATTGATTAACAATTAAAGAAACTAAATAAAAAATTATTTTGGCTATTACCAACACAGCTAATTTAGTGCAGCTGTGGCATACACTGGGTGGTGGTCTAATAAATTAGTTGAGCACTGGATATCAAATTCAGCGTCATCTAAATATTGCTTCAAAGAAAGGGTTATAACAAAGACGTTAATATGATCAAGGCCACCAATTAAATGTTGGCACTTTTTCTGCTTAAGTACTTAATTTGATAATAATGATTATATGATTATAATGTGTCGTTTTGTCATGTGTCTGTCTCAATTTTATTTTATAGTTTGTTTGTTTTTTTTATTTGCTACACAGGTCTCTCTTGAAAAAGACACCTCAACGAGACTACCTGTTTAAATAAATAATTTTTAATAATTGTAATATTTTTTTTGTTTTAATAATTATTATTATAACTTTTACTTAAGGAAAATGCTTTCTTTTGCACTTTGCAAAACAATTATGCAACACAAAATTATATTTAAAGTTTTTTGCCGCTCTACTTTTCACGTGATAAATCCGCAGTAGGACACAGGGATAATGTTTTCTATTGAAATTTTCTGCACTGATCAAATTCTCATATTTACTGTGTCCCACCCCCGCTTTGTTCTGGGTCCCCCCCTATTTAAAAAAAAAACTCCTGGGAACGCCCCTGGCTGTTTGCGTCATATGGGATGTATCATCAGAGGAGGGTTCTCTACTAATGACATAACCAGCATAATATCTGTATCTTACCATCTTACAGTGCACGTGGTCGGGTTAAGTATAAATAGGAAACTAATGGCAGTTCCTCCCAACGCCGTAAATCAGAAGTCCGTCACTGTATGACGAGTAATGCGCCGTTACCTCGCCTTTAACTTCCGCAGCATGAAAACGCTAACGCTTGGGCTGACCCTTGTTCGACAGTAAGTTCATTTGATGGTAAAAGTCTTTATTAAGTTTAGCAATACAGGGTTCCGAGGAGCGCGGCGTATATTTTGACGGACTTAAGCCTGTGGTCTCGCTCCATGGGGAGATATGTAAATATTTGCTTGGAAACAGGTGCTTTAACACGTTTCACGGTTATTGACAGGTGTTTGTTTGTTTTTTTTAAATCGAAGTCTTAAGTAGAGCTTACACAGAGTAGCTTTTAAGTGTCAAACTATAACGGTAAACGTTAAGGAGGGCAGCTGCTGCCTCTCCTCGGACACTTTGCGCCGCTGAGCACTTGTCTATGGACACGGCAATGTCAAATGATGACCACCAGGGGGCAGAATAAAAGAGATTCGGGCTCATTAATGGTTACTGGAAAACGACGAGTATAGTATAGTAGTAATTAGACATTTACAATAATGAACAAGAAAGTAGACGGTGTGTAGATTTGTGTGGGGCAGAGGTAGAACCACTAACACCCATATTGTCTAAAGATACTATGAAAATAAAATCACTATAAGCGGTACAGATTAATAATAATCATGCTCAGGCTTTCCAAATGTTAGTTTTGCTGCTTTTACGTTTGTTATTTGATTGAGGTTTTAAAAATAATTGGATTTTAGGTTGTAAACGAAAACGTGAGTTTCTTTTTAATTCTGATATTTTATTGGCTCTTTGATTAATGATAATGACCCGTCATCAAGAGCAAGCACAGTAGTGTAAGTAAATTCATTTAATAACATGGGCCAGGTTTGCGCATATGACCTGCAGAAAGGCAACACATGCATGCTGGATATAATAAAAGCTTTGCATCTATGTGGTATATAAGTATGAAATTAAATTAGTGACCACTGAACACTAGACTCTGATAGTTTCTAATCTGTTAATGATATTAGCACCTCTACTTTGATATTGATGCAGTATTTATTTCCTTCAGTGGGGAAACTCAGTACAACAAAGATGGACTATTACAAGGTAGAGAATGATTTTAAATGTCTGTTTTAATAGAATAAAATTACTTGCTTTTGGTAAAAAAATAGAATAATGGCCTGATACTCACAACAGGCACTAATTTATTTTAATTTCCCCCTTTCCCTCCACCCAGGCCAGGCTATAGACTTACCTTTATCTGAGACTGGGCTGCAGCAGGCAGAAGCTGCAGGATGGTACCTCAGAGATGTCAAGTTCGCCAATGTGTTTGCTAGTGATATGTTGCGCGCCAAACAGGTGAGATACTCGATACTAAAGCCTACCCTCTTCCTCTCTCTAGAGAGATTAATTTCTTCTTTTTTTTCTTTCCAGACCGCTGAAACAATAATGAAATGCAACAGCAGTTGTTCAGCTCTACAGATGGTGTGTGACCCTCTACTTAAAGAAAAGGTGAGTGACACTTTGTGTGATCTTATAACTTCAGCGAAAACATATTGGTAAAATATTTACTTACCAGTAAATAAACTGGAGTCAACCAGTGAATAATTTGTCATTTTTCAGAGCTTTGGGATAGCCGAAGGGAGACGGTTGCAGGACTTTAAAGACATGGCCGAGGCTGCCGGACAGTCATTCCCAGGCTTCACGCCTCCAGGAGGAGAGACTCAGGAGCAGGTGAGGCTGAGGTTGTAGCATTGGGGAAGGGCAGAATATTAGGGATATACAGACAGTGAAATTCTGGATCAATGACAGTCTGGCCTATAGCCAATGCCAGTATTGATGTAGTATTGTTGTTTTTTTATCATTTGCTCCTGAGATGCGACAAAAACATAAGAAGAAGAAAATAACTCCCAGTTTTACTGTTTTTCCACTCTTCATCTCAAGAACAGATGAAGGTGACACTAGTGATAAACACCGGCCATAAAAGTCATCTTATTATCTCTGTTATTAATGTGGATATTAGCTTAGTGCTCTGTTTTATAATTATATATTAATGTGCTTATAGAACAATAAAATTGTTGTAAAATTGTTGGCAGCTAGCAGGAAAAAAAAGTTTCATGTTTGAATTGAAATTGCATCTGATATATTTCTTACTGATCAACAGGAGAACACAAAGACTTTAGACGCTACTGAAAAACTTTAGACCCTAGCACAGAGGTCCAAGGGATCTTGGTGGCAATTTCATACCTGTTGCTCCAGAGCAGGTTAGGTCGACACCATACCATGGCAATATACCTCAGTGGTATAACTTTAAAAAATTATTATTATTGGCAAAATGTTGTTCCTGGAAATGCCTAGTGTATTGAGATCAGTCACAAAGGCGCATTTGAGTACTTGGTAGATGGCTCCAGCATGATATAACCATAAATTTTAACAGGTGCTTATTTAAGATTAAAAGGAAGTCTGAGTTCGAAGTACTCAGAGGTCACAGACTGTAATATTCGGACGGCGTTGTGTCTGGTTTGATCCCATCGAGGAATTGTCTCTAGATCATTTCTTTCTCTTTTATCTTTCCTGATTTTCCCTGTATCTCTTTTTTTTTTTTAAGTGGGACCGTGGATACCTTGCATCAAACCTCTAGTTTGATACAAGGTATCCTGGTGTAATGTACACATACTTCCACTAGGTGGCAGAAGACATTTATCTCCGAGCTTGATAAAGCTATGATTAGGACATTACTGTCTTTATGCATCAGCACGATTGTATTTCTTAACTGTGGTGTGAGTCAGGTAAATGAAAGTATGTGCTCCTCTACTGTCACACAACTCCAGAGTGTTTGTTTGTCACTACCACGATTAAATTTCTGACTTGAGGTGAGAAAGACATAAATAGTGGAAAGAGAAGGTAGTGAGTGTGTGTGTGTGTGTGTGTGTGTGTGAGGCCAAGATGTGGGGAGGGGTTGTTGGAGGGAAGGATGTTCTATTTCAAAGATACCTCATCAGACTTCATCCATTAGGTTTTAGCTTGGACGTGAACTCTGGTCCATTCCAGTACGTGAGCAGCACATTGTGATAATGATGCCAATATTCAAATATAGATTTGACATAACCACAGAGCGCCCAGATCATCTGTGAAAGGCCTTCTCCCTCCTTTTTTTAAACAAGTTACAGGTCGTTGCATCAGAAAGATGTTCGGTTTTCATGGCAAAGGTTGAGACTATGAATAAAACGACCTTTAACTTTTATCCTTCACAGCTGTAGGGAACCGTAGTCACATTTTACAGTATGTAAATAATAGAAGCAGCGAGCTTTTCATCACAGATTTTTTGCTGTGCTCAGGTAAAGGAGCGGGTCAAAGAGTTTTTGGAGAAAATGCTTCAGCAAATTGGGGCCGAACACTTCCACGAGAGAGGGCAGGACGAAATCGCCGTATCTGCTCCACCAGAGACGTCGCCCGCTGAGGGAAAGGCGGATGACGGGGTCGAGGATGTCCCTGCCCACGCTTTGGTTGTCACCCACGGCGCTTACATGTGCGTGGCGGTGCGTTACTTTGTGGAGGAGTTGCGCTGCTGCTTACCTCAGGGTTCTGATAAAGCGCATATGTTCTCTTTGAGTCCTAACACAGGCCTGTGCCGGTTCATACTAACCATGAGAAAACAGAATGACAGGTTCCTATTATCAGCACTCCGGTGTGTTTTTATCCACAGGGCTGACCATGTTAAACAGTAGGAGCAGAGAAGACTTCACGTAGCAAAGCAGAGATCATAGTATTTTAACTTCTTTGTTTCAGCTACCTCACCATAAGGTTAATTTAAATGTTAATTATATAAGGAGCACCTTCAGCCAACCTCAGATAGTTTGTATTGCAAGAAAATGTCATCATCACGTTGTCGTCGTCTGGCTGTTTATTACTACAAACGTGGGCGGTCTGTGCTCTAATGAGTTCTAGTTTCTAAGTTTATCCTCTAGGAGTTCATAGACTTTGCGTCGGAGCACAGAGCAGAACTGCAACAGTGTTTGCCTTTTGGGAATAAGTTACTTTTTCACTGTGACTTAACGCTTAGCAAGTTCAGCAAGGACGAATGAACGCCACAACCTCATTAAACTGCTCGTCTGCCGCAGTTTTTCACTCCACTCTCGATGTGCAACAAGATTATAAGATTACGATTACGAGATTATAGTGGAAAGGTGCTATTTCCTAAATATGTGCATGCTCTGTTGTGCCAAACACCTTTGCCGTGCCAAGAGGAGCTCTGTTGTAGGCTCCTCTTGTTAGTTTCTTTCTTTTATTTATTTATTTTTCCTTCATTTCTTAATTTACATTTAATTTTTTGAACACAGGAAGCACACAAGCAATGTTTTTTGTTTCTGGAAATGGGAAATGTTTATTTATTTTTTTTTACTTCAGTTGCACAATATTTAACCAGGTCTGTCTGGCCAGGTCAAATATTGTGCAGTTACATAACCAACTGGCTCTGTTCACGATGACTATGTCATTTTTATGACCTGTCCTGGCAAATTATTGATTGTTGGGCAACAGTTTTGTCACGTTGTGATAGTTGTGTTTAGGAACATTTTAATATCCTTAAGCAGATTAACATGTTTAGCAATGAAGCTGGTTTTGTGATCAATGCAGCTAAGAGCTCTGACTGATAAACTAAAGACTAAAGTCACTGATGAAATCTTTGATGATATGTTTATTGTTGTTGTTTTGCAGTGCAATAGGAAGACTTGTGTTTGCAGATGTTTGTTTGACAGGGGATTCATTCAGGCTGCTGAACTGGTCTCACATATACCAGGACATACTTTTGTTGCCTGAGCTGTGTACTGTATCTGAACCTTTTAAACGTCCTCCTTAAAAAAAATTAAAATGAAACAAAAGATTTTCCAAATAGTTGCAATTTATTTTAACATCAGATATGACACAACAACCAATATATATAAATAATAAAACAGTAGGCGAGTAATGAAGTCATTAAGACATTTCTATAAATAAATACTTTTTATTCCTGTGACTGTTGGTGTCCAGCACCTGGCATATGTTTGTTGAAGTTGCATAAAGCTGATATTTTTACCAAGTCACAACAATGTAATTTGTCTTTTTGTTGTTGTTGTTGTTGTTTTTCAGCATATTAATATCAAGAATTGGCAGATTACATTTTCTACATGTGTTTCCATATCTGGCCCAGGGGTTGAAGTTTTGCTCACAAAAGAGGTTAAAGGACAGCAGGACACTGGCCCAAACTTATGCCGGCTGTTCCCAGACCTATCCATTATCTGCTATTCAAACAGAAGACCTGTGCAAGCCCCTGTGATGTAACTCAGTTTATGAGTACATATAAAAGGATCAGTATCTCCCCGCCCAGCAAAAACACATGGAAGAGAGATAGCTTTCCGAGTGAAAAGCCATCTTTTTTAGGTCATTAAAAAGAAGACGTTCCTTTTCCGTATAACTTTTGTTACAAAGAGAGAGGACATCTCTTCCTCCTCAATCCCGCTGCGCACTCCTCGGATCACCAGCAGATTCAAATCCAGACTTGTCTCCTTGTGAGGCAGCAGTACTTATCACTGCACCGCCATGTTGCCCTAGCATTTGAGAATAATAAGTTTTGACTGTCCAGACAATCACGCGCCACGCATCAGACACTGAGACAGAGCCCACTTGCATGCAGATACATATAAATAGCATAAACATGCTATTTGGTCATTCTAGTTTGTGTACCTGGAGTAGACGTTGCGTTACTGTCAGATCCCAACCGTCTCACAGCCAAATAAAGTGTCGGTCAAATTTTGCATAAAACAAAAACAAACACTTTGTGTTTATTAAACTTTCACTTTGCGATAGCCTTAAAAGATGAATTTTCACCTTTTACTTTTCTACCAGCTACAGAAATAAAAACACTACTTTTTAATGGCTATGAATGCTCAGCCAAAATTTATCCCAGAAAACAGTGTCTACGCATGAGCGACGTTGGGGGGTTCAGTCTTGTTCTGCCCTGTCAGCAATATTAGTCTTCATAGGACTCCCGAGCGCACTGGGCCGTAACACCGACAGGGGGTCGTCACAGGAGGTGATGGTCTCTTTGGACACGGCACCCGATTGGTCCGGTTCGTCTCTGAGATCCTTTCCAGAATGTGAGGGATTTGCTTCTGTTCTTAAAGGATCAGAGGGGTTCACCTCTTCACTCCGTCTTTGTCTTTTAACCAAGGATTAGAACGTCTCCACGGGCTGAGGAGGGCTCAGGTGGCTTGCCGTGTGCCACTAGCAGACGACCTCCTCGTAGTTTGAGCAGCCTGCTCCCGTGTGTAGAGTAAAACACCCTATGGTGGTTCACGAAATCGAACCAAATGTCCCGGAGGAGACAGTCTTCTGGGTCCTTTTGCCTCTGTTTGGTAGAGAATAAGATGTTTATGGTCTTTCGTTGCACTCACTTCATGTCTGCATTCAAACTAAGAAGATCTAAAAAAAAAAAAAATACTCACAGATATGTAGAGCTCTCCCTTAAAGTCCATACAGAGGAACTGCTTTCTTCGCAAATCAAGCACTGACACAAAGTTGCTTGTGGCTGTTCTTACAGGTAAAATAACTGTAAAGAAATGTATATACATGCTCCATCAACAGTTACAAATGCAACAGTGGCAAAGTGAACAATGACCTTCCTGGCTGCCAGAATTCTTGTCTGTTTGTACAGATGACAAAATATGTTTTGAACATATGAAATATAATTGAATTTACAAAATATATTCTGAAGTTTACCAAGTAATGGCTCTGCAGACTTCTGTTACTAAGTACATATACTTTTGGTTGTCTTTTTGTGCTTTGTCTTGCTCGTGCAAAGCATAATATTTACCCTCTGAGACACCAAGTAAGCAAAGCTGGGCATGCTTAATGCTTTCATTTATTATCAAAAACTGTATTATCTTCATAAGCTATTTCATTTGTGTGTATATAGACTTAGACTTACCCAGAAAGCCTCTGTGAATGCTTTGTCTCACTGATCCATTCAGCACAGAGTAGAAGCGTCCTGCACCAGCAGATGTATCTGCATTTGTTCCCATGTTCAATTGGCCCTGCTGATGTTGAGCTAGTTGCTGTGAATCCTGGAGCCTTGGCCTACAATCCACTGCTACAAACACATGTACAGCAATCAGGATGACTAAGAAGACAGCCAGTTGCATGATCAGTGGAGATGAAAGGCCTTCTAAAAGCACAAATGTTCGGGATAGTGTCTGGTCTCCTACTGGAGAAGGAGAAAGTCCAACAGGTCTATTTAAACAGCGGGTCAATAAACCGGCTAACTCATTTACCAAAGTAACACAAAGCATTGCTGCTTTTCTGCGGTTAAGGGTGGCCTAGATGGTATTTAAGTAGGCCGTGTGGAAACACAATTTTACCGCCATGCAGAAGAAATGTCACCACACACAAAAATAGTTTTTTTCCCTACATGGAAAAATTATTTCGTGTGCGTTTAAACTTAAGATAAGAAACGAATGTTGGTGATTCAGTCACAATTTTTTGCTCGTATTTGTTGATCCAACTTGTTGGAAGTTAGAGATCTAAAATTTGAAAGAAAAAAAAAAAGCATCATATAAAGTACGGTCAAGTTGTTCTAAAATCTAACGACCACGGGCAAAAATGTATCATTTATGCAGCTACAGTCTTAATCACAGATGCAGACAAACTGTGATTATATGTCTTATATTTACAGCGGAGGCATAACGGTCCCGCTGAGTGAAAGGCTTCATTCTGCTGCAGACTGAGTGTCATTCAAGGAGAATGATTTGTACTTTGCTTATTAATTAACTGTACACACTTCTGCCGCTCTCATTATCTTTCACCAGAGTGCACACCCTGTAATTATTCCTGGAAAAGCCCGGCCTCGTTCTTACATATACACATCCATTTAAAATGAAAGCAAAGTAATGCTTGGCTTCAAAGTCCCTTCAGTCCTTTTTTATTAAACTTTGGAAACTTTTAAGTTGTTCAAACTTTCATTCAAGCTCCAGCATCAAAGGCCTTAAGCTTCTCAGAAATATTAAATAGGTTCACATTTACATACTAATGTTATGCAATGTTTATTGAAGTGTCTAGTTTACTTGTAGTACAATTCAAGATGGATTAACATAAAGGGCTACTACATTTTTGGAACATGTACTTTCACAGCTGTAAAAATATTGCCTTCCTAGCTCTTCGCCAGGAGGGGGCGCCACACACTGACTCATGGAAAATAAGATGACTGGCTGCTGGTTCAGCATTTTCACCGGTACTCAGTTTCCCCCTGATTTCTGTAATCATCCCTGTTATTTGGGGTATATACGTATGAATTAACTTAAACATGCAATTTAAAAAATGAATTCAAACAGATTGTACAAAATGTCTTTTATTATCGTCTCAGGAATACAGTTGACTGCTGTGCACAGCACATACGTACAAAAATAAAAGGAAAACCATTTGTAATATATTATTTTACTTACTCATCATCATATTTTTCAGAAACAAATGATTGGAGAAGTCTGTTGTTTCAAAGTAATTTACAATCATTTCAATAATCGGAACTAAGGCAGAAGGTGAGGTATATGTTAAAAAAGAGGGGGGTGGGGGTGGACTCAGAGGAAGCACTCTCCCTTCAGTGCAGGAATAGAAAACCCAGAGAGAAACACAAAGGCTGCCGGCACACAGGGACACACACTCACGCACGCAAGTCTGATCCCAGAGCTGCCCGCAGACCTCCAGTTCCCTATGAACCAACACAATTTGAAACCAGCTGAACAGATATAATGAGCACAATGGCAAAATCCAGACCCGGATCGGGATCCTTAATCAAAGGGGTAAGACATACCTAGTCCATTCCGAACACTACATGCATAATGAGGACTTAAGGAAGTAAAGGTTCATGTTAAAAAGTGAGTTTTTTTTTTCACCATTAACTACCTTCTCTGAGTTACTGCTGTATCGTACGACCTTTTATGCCTCTGAACAGCATCATGCAAAAGTCGCACAATTCGTAACAGTAATTTTTCCCTCAGTCTCTGAAAATCTAACACCAAGTTTAGTTGGTGTACAAAATATCGATTTCATTCCCACCACAGAAATTTTTCATGTCTTCCTCGCAGTGTGAGGAACTATTATGACTTAACAATTTCCGCTGTGCTGACAGCGCCTCTCAGAATCATACCATAATAATATAGAAATTGCTCACAACAATCTTGTTATCAAAACCAAGTGCTTTTCTTCTTTCGTGTCAGCATACTCCTCCTGCTCAGTAAATTGCACTCAATTAAAAAAAATGCACCTTTTGTATATTTTGATAAATTAGCAAAAATAGCTCTCTAACCTATTCCTCGCTGCCATATCATCAGCCTAGAAAAAAGCTACACGTGATCTTTTTTTTTTTCCTTCAATCAGCGTGACAAAAGGCTGATCGGTCGTAATGAGAAACAAGATGCTCAAGGCAAAATCCACCAAAGACAGTAATAAATGGTGTTAATATTCAAATACATACATGACATCCTGGGCATTTCAAGTTGCTCTCTTGGATCACAGTATTAATAAAGCATCCCTTTCCTGGAAGCATTTGATTCTTCTTACTTTTTTCGTGGCCTTTTGCTACATAACTACTACCGCAAGCTACAGTCAGCGCCTTTCTTCTGAACGCATCCCTCGGTGCACTGGCTTTTTCTTCCAATCCTTGTCTTTGTCCTCTCCTGTGATTACAGTGCATTAGTTTGCACGCTCAGACAATGCCTCAATATTCCCAACTCAAGGTAAATTGATCTAATGCCATCTCTACAGTCATTCTGGCAGAAACAGAACATGATAGGAGTGCGCTCAGTCGGACACATGCATACGTGCTCACACACACATTCATCTCTGCTACTAGACAGAAGCTGGAGCTTAAAGGGCACGTAAACCATTGCTCACAGACGTTCTGTCAGTGAGTTACAGTAGTGTTAAAAAGGGCATGAGGTAAAACATGATAACATATCTATAAGAGCCTTGCTACTTCCTTTTAATCATATTTCACCAAGCTGGCCTAATGCTTGTAGTTTGCTATTTATAGGATATTGCAGGTCAAGTAGATAAATAAATTAAAATCCAGCTCAATAGCACCTCCCTCCAACATTTAAAAGACTTTGCTTATGAGTATGAGAAATTGCAAAAACCGTTAATACTTTCATTGCACATTACAAGACAACTGTCCTCGTCTTTATCAGGAAACGGCCCGGCGGGTTTTAAACTTTACAAAGCAAAAATTAAGTTGTTGCAATGGACCAGCAAAACACGGCTGCGTGAAAAAACACAAGAGGGCAAAATCAGCCACATCTCTGACTTTTGCACAAAAATGGCTCAGATGCACAAGAATCTCACGGCCCTGCAATGACTCTCCAGTCTAACCTTAACTAACAAGAGGCCTGCAAGTGTGACGCTCAGCTATTTTACTCATATTATCCACATATCTTCATCATTTAAACATTCAGTGCCACATGTAAGTCCTCTGTCCATCTTACTTTGCTTCTGTTTTGTTTGCTTCTTTGTGCCCTCTCATTTCTACAATGGAAAATTACAGTATTAGAAAGAGGAGCGTGAGAGGTTGTTGAATTCAAGTATGGTATGCTGTATACACAAAGCCTGAATGAACATCGCTAATGTAACCCTTTGGTTCAGTGTTTTCTGCAACATTGCTCATATTCAAAGCTCTCCTGTGACCAATCTGAATAATGCATAAATAGTTTAAAAATATGTCAGAAGTGATCCACTTTATCTAAATATCAAAAACTCAACTACCTTAAGTATTGTCTGCAAATCCCAGGATCTTGAACTAAGTGTAAATTCCAGTTTCCACTTAGATTCTTTTAAATTAATGCAGCACACCGTGCCACTAGACTATCTGTGTCGTACTCTAATTTTATTCAGTACTGCATGAACATGCTACTTTAAGTGCCAGATATCGTCAAACCAGTGTGAAAGCCGTCTTAGTATAAACTCTGCAATGTTAATTCAGAGACCAGATGCAGCAGGCTGCATCAGCTCGAACTGTGGGAAATGTACAGTAGGCAGAAACGGAGGATATTTTGCTTCATAGTGTTAGGTCTATGATATTCTGCTACACAGACACCCCCTCCACAATGTAAAAATGACAAAACAAAACACAACACAACAAAATAAAGCATCTCTTAAACAGCACTTCCACATACACAGTGAAACTAAATGCATACACATTCACACACTCAGTCTGGCCTGATGATCTGGCTACAAAAATTGTTAAAACGAAACCTGGGATTGTCAAAGCTCCCTTGGACGTGATGGGGGGGGGGTCGAGTGCAGACTCTAAATCCAGCTTTCCTTTTTAACAAGAGGCTCCACTGGGTCCTGTGCAGCGTAGAGTCTCACTTACTAGATTGATCTAATTATGGAAAGAAAATAAAGTGAAAAAACCTCTGGCCCTCTAGGAATTGGGCTAGAGCCCCCAGTGGTGTCTGAGGGAGTGATGACTTACGTGTCATTCCTATTTCTGACTTGAGCACCACATTTCTCGCATGCAAGGGCAAGGGGGGCCACAAGAAGGAATTCAAGGCACCACCACCTCATGACAAAGCAAGAAGAAAAAAAAAAAACAAAAGCACCGCCATATTTTCAAGTGCTCTAGTTGCCCTGACAGTGACAGAGACAATCAAACATAAAGGATGGGAAATGTCTCAAGTCCTTGATAAATGACGACAACAACAACGACAAAAAAAAAAAAAAAATCTTAGAAGTAAACAGGCATTCTTCTGTAAAAATTTCATGCACACATTTTTCTACATCCTTGGGATATGGTGCTTTGAGGTAATAACAAATCCATTTCAAAAAGATGAACCGTCATCCACTGACAGGGGCAAGAACTCAACCAATTCCAGCAAGCACCCATAAAACCAGAGGGGAAAACTAATGCTTCTCCATCCCCTTCATATCATAAAAGGATGAAAATCACAAAAGCAGCAAAGAATGGCATTTTGATCATTTCTAATACAAAGTAAACTACCCAAATATACATATAAAGTTTGAATAAATACTATCAGATATAACTGTGTTTCTTTCTTTTATAGTCCATTTTGCTTTTTTTGTGTGTGTTTGTATGTATTATACGATATTTATGTTACCTGGGAGATAATCCACATGTGCAAATACGTTTGTTATTGCCAGTTTTTGCTCATCATATTCGGGGTAGGAAGTGCGTTACAGTCATGGCAGTAGTGGCCTTGTTGCCCCTCTTCACGCGGCCATGCTTGCTGAGTGCTATGTAGGATCCTCTGTAAACCAGAGACTCGTAGGCGTTGTAATTGTTCGGGAGCAAGCTCTCCTTGAACTTGCACTCGTCATGGAAGACTGTCTGCAGGGAACAACGAAACAGGACGTGTTTTATAATGAGCTCCTCAATACACAAACAGAAACAGCTATTTGACGCTATGAGGACCTCAAACAATAGTAAGCAGTGAACAATAATATAGAGATAAACTTAGGTTGGACATTGTGATGGGAACAATAAATAAAAATTGTACAGTTAAGTCTTGGTTCAAACTTCCAGCACTTGCTTATCTTAAATATTAAGCTCTTAAAGCACTAAAGATTCATTTAGAGCTGCACAATAGCCAAATCAGCTGATGCTTGGCAAATACTAATCTTAAATGACCGTTTTGGCTAGTAGACAGGTAACTTAGATTAGCATAAAGATTGTGTTAAAAGCTTTAAAAAAAAAAAAAAAGCTCAATAATTCATCCAGTGTTAAATTATTTAATTGGAGGTCTCACACATAAGTGAAATCACCCATGACTTGTTTTAGTCACGAGTGATTTAGTCTCTTTTTTTAAGACACAGATATGCGATTGCTGTTGCCCCGATCTAACTTCATAGCATGCAAATAATGCTTTCTGATATGGAATAATTCAAACCTAAAACTCTTCAGAAAGTATTCCAAAATAAATCGTATCAGAGCAATTTTAGGGATAAAACAAGCGTAGAACTAGTTGTCCCTCCATATCTATGAAGAGCAATGTGACTTCTCTTCTATGCTGAGCTGGCTATGCATGACTTGCACACTGTAACAACAGCCACACTCTCCATCGGAGACCATGTGGCCTAATTCAGTCTCTTATCAGATCATCAGCAGGCTCTCAAGCTAATGCTTCATCACTCATGACCAGATAAGTGATTCACATTCTGTCTGTCAAATATGTTTGCCACAATCAACATTCATGTGTCAGCAGGGCTCTGCTAAACATAATGTTTCCCTCCCCTACCGCTCGGAACTAATAACTGTCATTAATGTGCCTGAAAGCAAACCAATCTCTTCATCTCAAGCAAGCACATGTTGTCTGTCTGATAAGGTCATGAAAACACCAGAAATGATAATGATATGGTATGTGGGAGAACCTGATAACAGCATTGACCGAGAGTAATTTTTATGCCTGACAACTGTTTTGTGACAAGGATTTTAAGCATGAACTTTTCACTGGGAAGGAAAAAAACCCCACTGCCATAGCTCCAGAGGAGCTGCGGAGGAGATGACGGAGGCTGTGGAGCTGGAGTTAAGCAGAATGGACAATAAAATGTGCAAGTTTGGCGCGCTGATTAAGAGATTATACCAGAGGGTGTAAAATACATAAGGTTTCCATGTGTTGGCCTGCTTTGCTTTGTACTTCTATGCTGAGAAAACACAACAAACACCAAAAATCCAAAATGCGCTTCACCTTGAAGCATCTTCAGTGCCTTTAAAACACCTAGTAGTTTTTGGTTTTTGGACTGAATCGATAATTTCAAAAGTCTCAAAAGCAGCTTGTTGTTGAGAACACGCAAACAAAGCCGTGAGATGTAACTGCCAGGAAACTCTTAACAACAGATGTTGTTCTCTCAGGTACCGTTTTTTTTTAATATATATATATATATATATATATATAAAGGTATATAAGAGAAATAAACTGAAAATGTTTGAAGGGTAGGCTTATGGAGGGCTGTGGAAGGTGGCAGTCCCCCTTTGCCTCTAAACATGTACGTGATGCGCACTGTGCTGCAAAAAAGCACTTTGCCATTAAAAATCGATGTTCAGCTCTGCTGACAGGTTTCTTGGCACCAGGGGTTTTTCCTCCTCCTCTTCTCTTTCTCTCTACACACACACACACGCACATAACACCACCACGGTGCAGTCCCGTGGTCTAAATCCCTCATCTGTTAACCTCATCATTATTTACCCATCGGCCAGCAGGCCCAGCACACTTTCTTTAAATAGAGCTTTATAAATTCCTGATGAAATTAAAATATAGGTAGGTTTCGCAAGACATAATGGGCATCTCCCCTGCAGGCAGATAAGGCAAGAGACTCTTTGCAAAATATGACAGGCAAAAAAAAAAAAAGGCGGATCGAGCTCCAAGTGCGTCCTAATTTCAGGATCCAATTAACCAACAGTGCTGAACAATAAACGAAATACTGTGCATACCTACCGTTCCGTATAACCTCCCACGGCTGTTCATTGCGACAAACAGCTCACTCTTCACCCCATATAGGCTCACCACTCCTCTCTCCACCGTAGAGATCTCTATCAGACCTGATACATGACAAAGATATGTTACGTTAGAGTGAAAAAAATTAATGAAATACCAAAGGAGCATCCTTGCTAAATTAATGCGTTTTGCCACTGTAGCATTGTGCTTTCTCTGCGTCTATGGGTGTAACCTTGCAGGTTGCTGCGCAGCATGCCGAGCCTTTGTTCTGCATCTTTCACCCCATCTTACATTTGCATCCAGGCGCATCAGTTAAGCGCATTGTGGATATTGCAATAATTGCTGTCCTAATTGCACGACGTGCGCGGCTATTGGTCTTTGGACCGCCCTCAGAGGGCTGCGTAAAAATAAGTTGTGTCTAAAAGCGTCCATACATTCATGACATGGTTGAGCTTGAGGAGGAGGGGGGAGGAAGAGGGGTTTTCAATACTGATGGATACGTGTTTTAATAGATCTGTCTTTGCCGTGGAAGAAATTCAATTCTCCCCCTGACTCGGATGAGATATGATCATGCAAATTAATAGAAGGGATAAGACTACCCCGCTCATCGCAGATCCATGCTTATTGACTGTCTCTCTTTTATGTCTATTGCATTACATTGGTGGAGGTATAACTCACTGTACTGGTTTTCATTATGTACACCGTTTATCCTGCCGTCGGGGAGGATCTGAAGGTGAAACCCGATGCCCACGTTGCAGTAGAGCCTCCGCACTCTTTTGATGCCCAGCAGATAGTCGCTCTCCCAATTCAGCTCCGGTTTCTCTCCGGAGATCCCCAGTACAGAGCGCGAGAAGAGGGTCTCCCATCGTTTCTCCAGTAAAGTTGCATTTGTCCTGCTGCTTGGTAAAGGGTACGCTGACACGATCCCCAGCAGAAAGCCCAGGAGAACCACCGCGGTCAGCGTCCAGTGCGGCGTGCCGGCCTCGCAGGACATACTGACGAGGAGCCTTTGCGCAACGGCCATCCGGTTTACCTTCGGGCCACGTGGTCAAAATTAATGACCCTAAAAATACCGCTCTTCTTGTTTTGCTTCCTTCGGCATGCTGGCTGAGGGTTATTTTTGGAGCACAGATCAGTGCTTTGGGCATGAAACGCAAGCCCCGGTGCAGAGGAGGAGAGGAGACGGGAGAGTGCGCGGCAGAGCTGGAGGTGATGGTGATGGTGATGGTGATGTTGGTGGTGGTGATTACCATGTTTTGCAGCTCCCCCGCGCCCCTCTCTCTCACACACTCACTCTCTCTCTCTCTCTCCCTTCTGGCAGTCTCTCTCTCTCGGTAAGAGTTCAGAATATTATGCTCTAGGCTGTCACTCACCAAAAACCCTTCAACCTTGCCAAGACTATCGCATCCCTAGATGACATCATGCTGACCTCACCTGCTGGGATATTACAAAGGTAGAGGGGGTGCGGACAACAGAAAAAAAAAATATATATATACCAAGTCTGTGGAGAGTTGAGGTGAATAGCCTGCTGTTACTGCTGGACTGGAAGAGAAGAAAGCTTATTGGCGTTCCGCGGTATGGACGCGATGGGGCACTCTGGCTGCTCCCAAATTGGGTCGGTGGTCATATGTCTGCCCGATCGCTTCCTTATTTAGAAGGAAGGTGTAAAAACAGGCCCACTTGTCACCGGAGAGCAATGACAGGGCTCTTGTGGTCCCTCTTTTCCTGCGCCGTTCAAGACCTTTTCCCAGCAAATCTATACTTTTTCAAGCCTAAACTGAAATGTCAGCTGGGCCAGAGAGCCAGCAGGGAACTCACCACCAATCAACCGCAAAGATCAAGGTTCAAGCCCTCAGTGCTGGCTAGCATCCGCCCCTCTGACCTTGAACAAGACACTGAGCGCCTCTGAACTCTACAGCACGACTAGGTAACGGAGGCCCAGTGTGTCATTTTAATCATGTCACATTTTTCCCTGTATACCCTAACCCGTGCATTTCCCATGGTGCATTCGTGAGAGCTATGAGGAACACTGGAGAGGCCTGTCATGAAATGGCACACATTGTCAGCATGCCATTGCGTGTAACATGAAAGCCCATCGTCTTTTCCATGTAATGGATAATGCCACCAACAGCATGTCCATGCGTCAGTGAGGCCAACGCAGCTGCGCACAAACAGCTCTCCTGCACACATCAGTTCCCCAAGATTTCCAAATGATGGCACCATTTCCAAGTTCATTTACTGTAGAGCCTGTAAGCCTTTAGTGTCTGCAGACACTTTAGGCCTTTAGGGGTCTTTCACAATTATCAACATTTTCCAAAGTGTACAAGGAGTACTCTTTTTCAGACCCCCCTCCCCAAAAGTATACAAAGAAAATGTTGATCTTTTTTCATGACATTTAATTTCACCTGGTTCTTTGGTATTTTAATGTAATAGGAAGTATAAAAAAACATATCCTGGTGTTGAAAAATTTTGGAAATCTTGGCATAATAATAATGCCTTAGACCTATATAGCACTTTTCACAGTACTCAAAGCGCTTTACAATCCAGTACACTATTTATTCACACCTCAATCATACCAATCTGGCCAAATATATCAACCCTCCTAAAACCTGACTGCCCAGGGTTGAGACCAGGAAGCAGAGTTGCAGTCTTACACACCTCTCTGCAGCTTCTCTCCTCCTGCCATCCCCCCAAAACCCCATCCCCATAGAGACGGTGCCTGCTCCCAGACCACCAAAAAACAAGCCTAAAATCAGCAGAAAACTATTGAAGCATAAAAATTCAAAAACAATAAATAATATAGCTTTATCAACTGCACCAAAGAATAAAACTATTAAATGAGGATTATTAAACATTAGGGGTCTCATAACATTTTATTACAGAGATTAGAGCATGCCATAGGTATTAAAGGTACTGCACTGTAGTGGTTTGAATCATATTTATCTAATAGACTCCAATTAGTTCATGTAAATGGGGAGTCGTCTTCACACACTAAGGTTAATCATGGAGTTCCACAGGGTTCTGTGCTAGGTCCAATTATATTTACATTGTACATGCTTCCCTTAGGCAGTATTATTAGAAAGCATTGCATCAATTTTCATTGTTATGCAGATGATACTCAGCTTTATCTATCCATGAAGCCAGATGATACACATCAATTAGTTAAACTGCAGGAATGTCTTAAAGACATAAAGGCCTGGATGACCTCTAATTTTCTGCTTCTAAATGCAGATAAAACTGAAGTTCTTGTACTCAGCCCCACAAATCTTAGAAGCATGGTGTCAAACCAGATACTTACTCTGGATGGCATTACTTTGGCCTCCAGTAAAACTGTGAGAAATCTTGGAGTCGTTTTTGACCAGGACATGTCCTTCAATGCACATATTAAACAAATGTGTAGGACCGCTTTTTTACATTTGCACAATATTTATAAAATTAGAAACATCCTTTCTCAGACTGATGCTGAAAAATTAATCCATGCATTTATTACTTCTAGGCTGGACTACTGTAATTCATTATTATCAGGCTGTCCTAAAAGCTCCCTGAAAAGCCTGCAGCTGATCCAAAATGCTGCAGCTAGAGTACTGACAGGGACTAGAAAGAGAGAGCATATTTCTCCCATATTGGCCTCTCTTCATTGGCTCCCTGTTAAATCTAGAGTAAATTTAAAATCCTTCTCCTAACATACAAGGTCTTGAATAATCAGGCCCCATCTTATCTCAAAGACCTCATAGTACCGTATCACCCCAATAGAGCACTTTGTTCTCAGACTGCTGGCTTACTTGTGGTTCCTAGGATACTTAAAAGTAGAATGGGAGGCAGAGCCTTCAGCTTTTAGGCCCCTCTTCTGTGGAACCAGCTCCCAGCTTGGATTCAGGAGACAGACACCCTCTCTATTTTCAAGATTAGGCTTAAAACTTTCCTTTTTGATCAAGCTTATAGTTAGGGCTGGATCAGATGACCCTGAACCACCCCTTAGTTATGCTGCTATAGGCCTAGGCTGCTGAGGGGGGTCCCATAATGCACTGTTTCTTCTCATTCACCTTTATTTACTTGTTTATACTTCACTCTGTATTTATTCATTATTATTAATCTCTGTCTCTCTTCCACAGCATGTCTTTTGTCCTGTCTCTCTCCCCTCAGCCCCAACCGGTCGCAGCAGATGACTGCCCCTCCCTGAGCCTGGTTCTGCTGGAGGTTTCTTCCTGTTAAAAGGGAGTTTTTCCTTCCCACCGTCGCCAAGTGCTTGCTCATAGGGGGTCGTTTTGACTGTTGGGTTTTCTCTGTGTTATTGTAGGGTCTTTACCCACAATACAAAGCGCCTTGAGGTGACTGTTTGTTGTGATTTGGTGCTATATGAATAAAATTGAATTGAATTGAATTGTAGCCACAGCTGCCCTGGGGCAGTCTGACAGAAGCGTGGCTGCCAATTTGCACCTCCAACCACATTCACACTTAGGCTATGCGGGTTAAGTGTCTTGCCCAGGGACACAATGACAGCACACGCTCAGACGGGGACTCGAACAAGGTGAGCACCTACCCACTGCGCCACTGGTATCAAATATACTCTTTTCGATCTATTAAAACATTGTATTGTTGCACTAATAAAAATCCATCTATCCATTCTCTTCCACTTATCCTTTTCAGGGTCATGGGAGGGCTGGAGCATATCCCAGCTGTCATAGGGTGAGAGGCAGGGTGCACCCTGTAATAAAGAGATATACCTATATATTAGAATTTACAGAGTGTAATAAACTGATTTGAATTTGAATGTGTATGCACTGCATGTACGCAAAATATACATGCCACCGCACTGTACACAGTGCAGTGGAGCAATTTGTCATCTGAATAGCCAGTCTTGCGCCAAAAAGTGATTTCTGGTATTTGCCAAAAAAAATTATTGCTGGTATTTATATTGTTGTAAATGACTTGTTGACCTATAATGTGTCAAGTATATCTCAAACATTATCTCTCATGAATGATATCAATTCATTTTGAGCAAGAAACTACACTCCTGTCACAAGGTAGAAGCTGCAATCACTTCTTGGCAAAGTGACTTTCATATATTCTTCATTAATGAGGAAAAAGACTATCATTGACATTAAAAATGTCTCTTCCCCTCCCCAGAGATCTGACCAACAGGGCTGCAGAAATTGCAGCAAATATAATTTTACAGGTCTATGAAGAGTAGCCAAAAAGGACTGGATTGATTATAATGTAGATACAATAAGGCAGAGTCATAAATATATTTGCAAAAAAAGTAATTTCTTCATTTTATGTATAAGCCCTTCATAAATCCTGTGCACCACAGTCAATTTACTGATATAAGCACATTTAAAAACAAACAAACATTGGAAATCACACCTGAAAACTCTGCTGTCGCTGATGTACTGCGTCCCTTCGTACGCTATGGCATCACCTGGACCTCAATTCGGCACCGAAGGGGACACCCCCCCCACCCCTGGGACCTCAATTCGTCCTTTAGTGACTTCTGAGACAACCGCCAGCAATTTTTTTTTATACACAAAAGTTGGCAACAGTGCCGGCTGCCAATCACCAGATTACGCACAAATATACAGCCAAGCATAGATGAAAACATGTAGAATTAATGTCCACACCTTTTGATTAAAATCCATCTTTGTTTTCTGTGGTTTACTGTGTATGGTTTCCATTTCGCCCTTTATGCTTCCACTTCCTTACTGAATTTATCCCAGGTGGCTTTGGCTGCTTTCCACACCTGCTGCACAGCACTCGCAGCTTGTTCCTGCCTAATATCGTCAGTAGAGTCTTTTTGTTAATCTATAATGACCTATTTTAGAGAATTCAATGAGGCCTGCAGACCACGCAATAGTGCAGTGGTGTACAAGTGAACAAGAGTGGACGGCTCGGGCACTGGCGGTCAGGCGGCAGTGCTCAATTTACACAGTTCTGACCGACATTTTCTAAGTATTTGAAAATCGTATGGTTTGTACGCTTTGAAAAAATGTTGATAATTGTGAATGATCCCTTACTATCTTTAGTATCTGTAGACTTGGTTGATTTTTGGACACTTTAAGCAGCTCAATTAAACTCAATTACTCAGTTGAGTTCAGATTAAATGAATTAAGGCAGTTCCATTATTTTCACTTCCTTTAGGTAATATTTTGTTCAAATGCTGAAGCATGAATTACCAATCTTTTATTAGCCTTTCATTAAATTATTCAAGGACAACATCTCATTGGAAATGCAGTTCTTTTATTTTGTATAAAATCTATTTGGTAACTGCATATTTACACACAGTATGATAGCTGTACAATGAAAATGACGTGCATCTTGTTATGGCTGAATGATGAAGGTGAAATAAGTAACTTAAGTCATGTGATGAAACAGAACATCAAAAACAGCAACTTCTGGCCTTAAATGACTCTTTGTTGGCACTTTGTAAAAATGTAAAAAAACAAAAACCAAAAAAAAAAAACATGTGGTTGAGGGCATAAGAGAGTGAAAAAGACTCCACCCATCCAGTTACATATATCTGTAATTAAGGTAAACAATATAATTGACCTCTGATAAGAAGAAACAGTGGTTACGTAAGACCCTGATGAATCACTATTGACAAAGGACAAGATTTCTTATTTGAAGCATGAAAATAGAAAAGGAAATTCTATCCATCTTGTTTGTGTAATGGGAATAAAAGGCATCAGCAACAGGTTCTGCAATGTCACCAAAGCCAACAGAGAGGGTAAAGTGGGTAATATTAAAATATTAAAATAAATTATAGCTTTGAGGATGCTTCTATAACATATCTATACAAATAATTTATTTATTTTTTCACAGAAAGAGCCTTCACCCTTGCACCTATGACAGATGCCAAAAAAAAAATCCAATAGTTTTAATACTTGCTATGTTGTAATAAAAGCATAATAAATAAACACATATGTACAAAACATGTTTGAAAAAAATGTACAGGCACTTGTAAAACAACTTTTTGATATTTCAGTTAATGCTAGACTTTTTTTTCCATGTTTCAGGGAGAAAAGGATACGCTGATTGCTTCTACTTGGCATTAATGTCAACATGACAAAATTTCTGGTCTTCCAAACCTCAATGCAGGAAATCTGATCCTTCTGGACTATTTGTACCTACTGAACACAATTTGCTACCTCTTGTGTGAGAACAGACAGAAAGGCTACCACAAACTCTCAATAAGAACTCACTAGTTGTGATACACATAAGGTACTTAAATCAGTTGGCCACTTTAAAGAACTCAACTAAAAGATGATGCTTTGTGATGTAAAACATTACTCAGGATAGTCTAAGTCAATGCAGTGAAAAAACCGCATTAGTTTGAGTCATATCACTTATTATTACCCTCACACTTACTCATGATTTCTCACAATCTGCTCCTCCGTGTTATGCACACCGCACACACACACACACACACACACACACACACACACACACACACACACAGCCTTACTCAACATGGCCTTTATTTCTCACACTTGCATGTTTTTCAGCAACCAAATGCACAGCATAACTTTTTGGGAGACATTTTCCAGAACAGCTGCTATGAGGTGGGCATCCATAAGACATCACCCCGCATGTTTACTGTTCACATCTGGCCTTATGTTAATAAGCCCATCTGGATGTCCTAGATTGTCATTTAAACAAAAAATATATATATATATAAATGGGGCTTAGGCAACAGGGAAAGTTTATTATTAGTATGGGATCTTAAAAGCAAGTACGAATCTGAGATACCCTTCCCGGTCAGAAGCATAATTTGAAAGGATAAGCAGTCCACTAGACTAGATGATTTTTCTTGATTATCTACACAAAGGACATTTGACGCAATGTTCCCAATTCAGCTAAACAGCCCAATTTCTAAATCATCATAGTCAGCAACTTCACCTCAGCATGTTGCATAACAAATTCCCATAGGGATTATACTGTAACAACAGATACAAATATTCGCAGTCAACTGCACTAATAGATGGCACTGGATTGGGAGGGGAGAAATAGGGGCAGACTCAAGAGTATAGCTAACTGACTGGTGACATATTTCAGGAAAATAAAATACAGTCTCTTATTAAGGCTTTGGCCCAGAACAGGCCTTGGCATTTCCTCTCCAAGTCTTTGGAACTACACTGGAGGGATGAAATAGCGTAATGGTGCAGGAGAGTGCCATCTACCACTGGTACAAAGTCTCCCATAGGCAGTAAACAAGGATGAGATCTGGTGACTGAAGGAAATAATTCATATTTTCATCATTCAGTGACCCCCACATGCCCTGTGGTTGGGGGCACTGTCATCCTGGATATGACCAATCCCATCAGAAAAAAAACTGTTTCATCAAAGGATGATGGTGATCACTCGGAACAGCTTACACCAACAAACTAACACTGGTGGCCCAACAGAACCACCAGATCCCCCTCACATGTGGGTTACCAATATATATTGGTGGCTTACCACCAAAATATAAACTAGTTTACTCATGGTGGAAACTAGTCAAGCGTGAATGATGCTGCCATATTTCACAGAAAAAGCTCCATTGAAAACACGAGGAATCAGGTTTTAAAGATGATGACATTTAGCGGGAAAGGAAGGCCTAATAAGAGATCATACAGAGTTGCATAATTGTACAGACTAAATGGCAAGAAGGTCTCAAATTAATTAATGAAGTAGCACATTTGTGAAGAAAATTGATCTGTTCCATTTTGCATTAATATGCTTGAAGACCACCGCCCCCACCCTGTAAATTAGTTTACCCTCTAAGTTAATTTTAAATATCATTAAGATAATAACCAGTATGGAAATGCCTTAGTGATGGTGAAGATGAACCTATATGAGCAAAGACTAAAACAGACTGTACTGTATAAAACTGTGGATAGCTTGGCTTAAGATAATTTAAAAAATATAGAAAATATTTAGTAGATGTGTATTTGAGGTTGATGGGTTATACAGTAAATCTGTTTTAAGGTACCTGAGGAAAAAGATGGACAGAAATTATATCATGACGTATCTACTGAATTCAATAGGTTTCAGTACACAGTGTACCTCACCTGACCTGAGCAGGTGTTGACTCTTTCGGTAGCAGGTAACAATTCCTGTTATAACATGGCAACTACAAACCACTGGCAGAAAGCATGGTTCCTGATTTGATTTTCTCTAAACCAGTTTCACACAGCCTGTCACATGCTAACAGATATACCTTAATGCTGAGCTTTCATAAAAGCCCCCCCAAAAAAAGATGTTACTAGCAAAAGGCAGTCTGGGAACAGTAGTGCACTGAGTTCCACTCATGGAACCTGAATGTTTGATTATTTGCGATCCCATCACACTGTCATCTATTGCATCTAAAGTCTCAGCTTCTGAGGTCCTTCTGGTCAAAGACAATTTGACTGGCCAGGTAGATAGCAACGGCTCCAAAGATGGCAGAGCAAGCGATATAGGCAGTGACAGACTGTGCAAACTGAACAATCATGCCCATGAAGAGGGTGGGGAAAACCTGAGAGAGGAGAAAGGTGCTGTCTAAGATGGCAAAGTCCAAGCCCACACCGCGTTTCTCATAGCCGAACTCGGCTTCATCCTGCTCAGCAACACTGGAGCTGTGAGACGAGCCATTTTGGCTTTGTGGGTTGGGGTAGTACTCGTAACTGTCCTGGCTGAAGAAGGTGTGCCTGTAAGGAGGCCCTGCTTTGGGGTTCAATCCACCCTCTTCTTCCATAGGAGTCAAATACACAGAGTCCCGCATGGCTGTTAGGCCATTTTTGTGTCTGCTTTTGGTTATTTTTTTTGGCATGTAGACCTGAAATGAGAAAAGAACGATCATCTTAATAATCTATATTTTCCTAAAAGCATAACATCTTTGTATATGAAGTTGTTACTTCTGTACTTGCCTCTTTCTCCTTGTGGTAATGGCAGGTAAGTGTGTAAGGGAG
This sequence comes from Pterophyllum scalare, assembly GCA_024447675.2. Lineage (NCBI taxonomy): Eukaryota > Metazoa > Chordata > Actinopteri > Cichliformes > Cichlidae > Pterophyllum > Pterophyllum scalare. The sequence goes on from JAMQGT020015032.1 coordinate 104,068, forward strand.
GGTCTGCAGCATCGCATATGCATAGCCTGTGAGAGCTGCCATTACAGTGACCAAGACAACACTTTTGGACAAACAGATGACCAAAGTAGAGATGGTGAAGCTCACCATGCTGCTCAGGTAGACCCATCGGGATCCCAAATGCCGTACCAAACGACTCATAACCAGAGAGAAAAAGGTTGAGGTAGCACACTGCAGGAACAGGCCCATACTTCCCATACGGATTCCTGAAAGAAATAAGTATAAGAACCAATGAAAGATGACAAAAGATAGCTTTGTGTTGTCATCAGCTTAAGCTACAATCAGATACTCTGAATTGATTCAGAACATTTCTTTCTATAACCTAATCTAGTGGAAAAATACTTGACATGCTTAACCAAAACTGAACATATCTGAGATCCAAGAAGCCTTTTTTTCTTTGTCAATTCCACAAACACAAGAACAGAATCCAGCTTGGAGTGGCATTCACTGAACTCTGCAGCATGGACAGCCAGTTTGGGTTGACTGATCTGGACCATCAACCTTAGATTAATACTTGAAAAGCCCAAGAGAGTGTGGTGCACAAGCTGGCCCAAATCACGGGCCATTTATGGATGGGGTTTCAGTTCCTAAAACATTTTAATACTCCGTAAATGGAAATTTTAAACCTATGATGTATCTAAACCCATAAAGGCAAAGTTCTTGATATTGTAGCTCACAGTAAACAACATTCCCAAAAGCTGCATACAATGATGAACAAAAACAAACAAAAAACCCACAAATATTAAAGTTTGGTGCAAATTTAGCCTCAATTGCCATGTCCCTCTTGAAACTGTAAAAAAAAAAAAATTCCATCTTTATACAGATTTTCAGAAATGTTACTAATGACATTAAAAAAAAAAAAAATCAATTGTTGCATTTTTATTCCAATAATTACTTGTTTCTTATGTTCCCAGTTTATTCATATAGGTTTCCTACACTTTTCCATAGATGCTTAAATGATGATTTCTTTGGTTTGTTATTAATTTCTCCCTGCCATCGTCCTGACCTCCAGTTGCTCTCTGTAAACAGTCAGGGTCAGAAGTTCAGCAGCAAAGCAAGCAAAGGCCAACTTAACATGGAAGAGTATGTGTATGATATTACTCCTGGAAAGCAAAGTTAATGAGCTCCATTTATAAACACTACAGAATGTAAGGAGTACTGAAACTGAAGCCCAGACACATAAGGGAGGGAGCCAGAATGCTACTGAATCTGCTGCACCATGCAAAGATAACTTTCTGTGGTACAAATTTTACAGACAAATGTTTGCACTGTAACTTTCCCTAACTGGAAAAATGAGACATAAAGAATAGAGATTACCATTAAAAATGAGGCAAAAAAGGACCACTTAACTATAAACAACGCAGATTACCCTCATACAGAGGAACATCTGCAGACTGAATGATGCGCTGTAAAAACATCCGCTGCATTTCAGATTAGACAAACGAAACTCAGACCTCAGAACTGTGTGCTTTGGCTGTCTACCTGACTTGAATGAACACGCTCTTTGTGTGCTGATTCCTTGACATTAATTCTTTGTGAGTGTGACATTCCTCATGGTCCAGCAAGCACCGGGAGTAGGAACACAGGAAAATTAGAAAGTAAACAAAGTCAAGAATGAGAGAGGTGGACAAAGAGGAGTATGAAAAGAATGTGGATGGATGGATAAAAATGCCAAATGAAAAAGGGCAAAGGGTGAAAAGGGGGAAGGTGATCCTCAGCTTTAAGGGTAGTAGTAGGAAGGGAAGCTAAACAAAGTACATAGCGAAGCTTATGAGTAATTCAGCATCTGGTTTATCTACCCGTAATCTTTGTTTTGTTATGACAGATGTGAGTAAATTGTATTTTCAGGGCATATTTGCACTCCAGTTAGCACTTTGAACTTCAGGAAAACATTTGCATATTAAGAAGTACAAACTTACACATGAGAATTCTTAAATATTTCTTTGTTATTTATTGAGCATTTTAATAATTTGTGTGTTTCCATCATCCAGGGACTTGAGTAGCTACTCAGTGTATGGTGGAGGGATGTTTTAAGACACAGAGACAATATTAGCTACAAGTGTACCTGCTTACCAAGTGGTTAGAAAAAAAAAGTGTGGGTAAATGTATTTGTGAAATTATTGTGAATAGAGTGTGGACATTTTGGCCGGGAGACCTACTACTCCCAACTAAGTAAGTGTGCAGGGGGTGAACAAAGTGGGCAGTCAAACACGGGGTAGAAACTTTTCCGACCAAATGGCAAAGAGCACATGAAATCACCAAACAAGTGAGTAAGGTCACGTATGGACTGTATATGACAGAAAGACAGAAAAGGAGCACCAGACTTTTCACATAAACTTGCTAAGAGAGTATCAGGTCTGTCAGCAGCCTGTACACCAGGAGTTGTTGGTCTGTGCAGTCAAGGATGAGGAGGGGACTTAGAAATTCTTCCTAACCAGCACAAAAGAGGCAATTTCAGTTGACCTGTCTCATTTGTACCCTCCCCAGCAGGAAGCTGTGAAACCATTCCTAGACCAAGAGCTCTTTTGGGAGCCAGGGTTTAGGTCTCTTCTCCAGCACAATATATGGCTCAAGGAAGATGCTCCAGAAGGAGAGATACAGGACTACAGAGCAATTATACCAGTGCTGTGGAAAGAAATGGGGAATATTCAAATTTTCCAGTAGTGGGTGGGGTAGTCTCATTCTTCTGGTGCCATAGAAAGATGGCTCAATAAGATTTTGTCTTGACTCCAGATATTTGAATGCAATTTCTAGCTCTGATCCACATTCAATGCCTAGAAATGATGACCTGTTGGAAAAAGTTGGTAGGGCAAAACACATCATCACTTTAGACCTGTTTAAAGGATACTGGCAGCTGGCCAGGCACCAGAGGAAAGAATTCACAGTCCTCAAGGCACCATTTGGTATGCACCAGTTCAAACTTATGCAATTCGGCCTCCAGGGGGCACCAGCTACATTTCAATAATTGATATGCTGAGACACATGTCAGAATTTTCTGCAGAACACCTGGATGATGGGGTGGTGTACATCAGGTCCTCATGAAAGTATGTGACCCATTTGCAGGAAGTCTTACAAAGTAAAGCTGCTGGGCTGATCATCAACCCTCACAAGTGTGTGGAGCACTTGGACTTTGTTATTGGCTTTGGCAGGGTCAAGCCTCAAGTGGAGAAAATGGTTGCCATCGGGTCCAGAGGCTGGTTGCCTGGTTGGGTGATGCAGAAAATTTGCCACCAAGAACTCAGCCCCTAAGAAAGTACGCAGGACAGAGGAATATGCGAGAGCATTCAAAGATCTCAAAGAAGCCATCACTACCCAGCCTGTTCTTCACAGCCCTGAATTTGACAAGTCATTCATCCTGCAGACAGATGCATCAGGAGTGGGCTCTGGAGTGGTCTTCCTACAAGAGGCTGATGGAGAGAGGAGACTGGTGGTACTCCTCAGCTGAAAGGTGTTGGACAGAGAGATGAGGTACTTGACTGTAGAAAAAAGTGTTTGGCAATGAAGTGGGCAATCAAATCTCTAGGATATTATCTGCTGGGACACCACTTCGTCTTCCATTCATGGTGTAGCAGTCACTCACCTGTTTTTTTCCTTTGTCCTCTTGTGACTGAGCACAATTTAAAGGTTCTGAGAGAGATCAAGGATAAGATTGTGTGGGGGAGTTGGTTTGGGTTTGTAGGGTTATATGATTTTAATATAAATATAGTATTTGTGGGTGGTGTTGGTGATAGTTTAATCATCTGGAATTTCCCCTTTGCGGGATAATAAAGGCTATTTCTATTTCTATTTCATAGGACATAATATAAAAAATACTGTCAGCCTCCAGTACTACCTGTCAGCCTCTTAGCAGTAGAATCTTTAGATGGCACAAATCCCCTGGAAGTACAAGTTCTAGAACACAGAATTACAGGTCTCATAGCTCTTAATGGAGTGCATATGAGCCTCAGTGACTTTATTCACCATATCAATTCAAAAGGCCATATCAATTAAATGGCCAAGTAAGAACCAGGAATAAGAAATGCTAAAATGATAATAAATATAAACCACTATAAATCACTTTCTGTGATTAGTTCATTATAATGATAATGAACTAAAGAGATTTAGTAGATCTATAGTACATCTATGGCATTAATTTGAAAATACTAGGCATCATCATTTGGGTTATCTCGTTCACAAGGTTTTCAGAAAACTTAACCTCTGACCTTTACAGAGGTCAGGGTCCCTGAGATTCAAACTCATCTGAGATTTTTAGTAAATGCATCTATGGTGTGAATTTGAACATCCTAGGTCACATAGTTCGAATTATCGTGTTCACAAAGTTGAAAATTGGCTGCCCGCCCACGCGGCAGGGTGGCAACAATACCCAGCCTTTTTAGGCTGACAGGTAAAAATTGTTACATGGCTTAATTGCCTTTAGAGAAGCATGGAAACACCCCTGGCATAGTTATGAGCAAAGCATGGCTCATGAGCAGCTAGGTTTTAAAGGGCTGCTGACAACCCAATTAGGGGTGGCTGCTGGTAGAGGTCACAAGTGCTCTATAGACTTGTCATGTTGCGCTCTGTAAATTAAATGTTTGATAAATAAAAATAACAAAAGTTGGTCTGCACCAAATCCTGCCTCTGCCTAAGCACTACCTTTAGACTGTCTAAAGCTTATATTATGGTACAAACAGCTCAGCATTTGCAAAGCCAAAGAATATGGCAGTACAAGTGTCTAGGAAGAATAGTGGCAGCAAATGTACTATCTATTTTGGGAGGACAGGGCAGTGTGTGTATGCATTTACTCAATACCTGAAATTCATTAGTGGTTTGCTTGACATTGACTTAAGCACACTTAAAAGGTTTTAGTTTTTCAATGGTATAACTACACAAAAAATGCTCAGAATCTTATCTTTAGTGTTCCATCAGTCTGTTAGTCTCATTTATCTTTTCTGTCTACGTCAGATACCCTGACAAAAAAAACCATAAATGAATAAAGAAAGGCAGGAGAAGAGATATACAGGAGTGCATCAGACTCAGCTGTGACAGACAAAGTGGACTCTAAGCCAGTTCTGTGTCATGATGACAAAAGGAGGAGTACATGTTCTGTATCTAATTAACATACCGACCACTGATAATCAGCTTTTTTTGGCACTGACATATTGTTTACAGTGCTGAAACTAAATTAATATGAACCTGTACAAAGGCAGCAACTCTCTACTGTGTATACCACAATGAGATGAAAGCTACTTTCAGCTGCTTTCTTATTCACAAGGGGTCAATCACAGTGGGTGGCTCCACACATTTGATTTCGCAGATTTTTACGCCGGATGCATTTCCTAACACAACCCCAAAGAGATTTGTATACCACAATAAGATATACATTTTTAAAAATGCAAGGCATAAATCTTATATCATATGCATATAATGTATGAAGAGGATTCTGACCTTCATCGTATCTTTGTCTGGACACACTCCCTGGTAATGCACTGGGAACGCCCTCGTAGAGGCCTTCACCCACAAAGTCTGTGTAGAAAAGCATAAAAGACATGACAGCCATCCAGCTGCAGAGCTGAGCCACACACAGCTGCCTCATCACCCGTGGGACATGGCAGTAGCTCCTGTAGATGGCTGGGGTCATGGACCAGCATGATCTAAGTAAACACATCAGGGCTCCAGATTTGAGCAGCCTCAGCTTGCACTTCAGCAGGTAGCAGCACGAGCGCGGCACACTGCACCGGCCGGCCTCCATTACACCAGTCCCCGACTCCAGTAAAGATCCTGATCCTGCCAAGGTGCTGCTGGCACACGAGGGTTCCTCTGACACCTTCATGGTGATGAGCACACTGCATATGAAGATGAGGATGAGGAGGGAAAAGAGGCACTCAGCCTGGCCTCCGAGGTAAACGGAGAGCAGGCCATGACTCCAGTCCAACGCAGGTAGCAAATAGCCCACACAGCCTCCCAAGCTCACCATGAAGGAGAACATGGCAAAGGCTTGGCTGCAGTCCTCCTCATCCCGGTATAAGTCTGACAAAAGAGCCTCCAGTGGTGTGAAGCACACTTGTCCGCAGAAGTCAAGGAGCCCAACACCAAGGATAAGGAAGCCCACCTGGAACAAGTTGCAATGAGGAAAGTAAAAATTTAAACAGGTCTTAAGTGATAAACAAGAACCCTAAATAAAAGCTTATTCTAGACATGCGCACACTGTCTGTAAAATAAAAATTCAAACAATAAACATTCACCATACCTGGAGGGTGCGGCCACCCCAGGCAACACGGGCTGCCAGGATGTCAGCGTGGGGAATAATGAAAAGTGCCAGAAGGACTCCCAGGGAAAACAGCCAGATGAAAGGCCGCCTTCTGCCATAACTGCTGTTGCACTGGTCACTGGCTGATCCAATCAGAGGGATGAACAGCAGGCCAAGCACCGGCCCAATACCTGCAGGTACAACCAGGTAAACACAGAAGAAGTCAGAGATCAAACAATAAAATATAAGAAGAAGAAAGAAGCAGGAAAGACAAATAATGTGTAAAAAGTAAAGAGAAAAGCAGAGAATGTAGGGAACAAACATAAATTCACAAATATTGGTGTGTGTGTGTGTGGGGGGGGTGCTATGCTTGATTTTTACTTGTTGTCTCAGGTCCTCTTTGTTATTGACCTACTGAGGGGTAAACTGCATGTGTCCCTCTGCCATCATTACTGACTGCTGGGGTGATGGTTCCTACAGATGGCTTGCTGCCTGAAGGTACCAGCCATCTTTTACACGTGGCTGGGTCTGGCTAATTAGAACACACCATGAGACATACACACAATATCTAATGGGATGCCATCATGGAGCTAGATTTTGATATTTAAAAAGGTGCCCTGTGGAGTACTCTTACACTGGAGTGGCCACATTGCCCATTCATGTACACATCTACAGAACATACAAAAACAAACAGAGGCCTGTCAATCAAGAACATTCTTCTATAGCACTAAAAACATTAAAAAGAAAAAAAAAAGGAAGTATAACTAGAATTCACAACCAAGATCAATTTGTACTCTTTCTGCACCTTGACAAGAAACTGAAACATGGTACAGAAAACCTAAAGCATACAAACTGAAAGCACAGAGCACTTAAACTGGGAAATGGAGACAGGCAGGTAAAATGAGAAAGACGGGCAAGTACACTGCTGCCAGGCAGTCCCCCCTCGATCACATTTATTCCTCCTGCAGCTGTGGAGGCCCATCAAAACAGTCTTTATCATCTACAGCTGTAAGTGTCACTGTATTACCCATTCCCTACTCACCACACACACACACACACTTTGCAGTCTTTAAATACAACCCAAGCTCCTGTTTAGACAACATACACACCCAAAAAAAAAAAGTGTGTTGTCAAAGCTAGCAAACACAATGAATAAAAAAGTGTCATGTGCTCTCTTACTTTAATATCCAACTAAATATACTTACAAATAAGTGCTAAAAATCAGAAAGTATCTTCTCCAAGAAACTAGAGAGAAAGTAAATACTGTAAGATGAATCAGCCAACAAATGGCTATTAAATAAAGTAGAAAGCAGCCATCTGAGAACTTGACACTACTGCTTGGGGAAATTAGCTATAAGCTTCCCAAGACACAATATCCATCTTCATTCAAATAACATTCCGGCACTCCATTATACTACAAGCATATGAGAATTATGTTGAGAGCTATTTCCAGATTGGCTTACAGAGCAGCATGTTTGGGTGGGACACTACAATGAAATCATTTTTCTTCATATCACAAGAAGCTGTTAGAGAAATGAAAGAGTAGGAGTGTATATTGTTTTATATAGTTGAATAGCCATTTCTGCTGTGTGCCCTGAGCCTTTTGTTATACTGGAATTATATCTATCATTAGTACAGTCCCAAGGCAATGTCTCAAACAGACGCCTTTAGTGAGGACCATGTGAATGCCATTTGCACTTACAGGATAAAGCAACTATTCACATTAACTCAGAGTATAAATGCAAACAGTAAAATGAGACAGGTGAAGTAAATAACAGTTGCTAGCTCTCTTCAGTGCAATGATCTGCTGGAAATCTGGGTCCTGGCATTCAGGTGGCTGTTACTTTGTCACGTACTAGATCCCGAAGCACTGCTGTAGGGTGTCAAAACTCCTTTTAGTTCATAGTCCAGATATCAACCAATTTGAACTTAAGTGAGCCTGACCAGTAACACCATTGCACTCATCAGACCTGTTCAACTGCTCATTAATGCAAATATCCAATCAGCCAATCAGACGGCAGCAACTCTGTGCATTTAGGCGCACAGGCATAGTCAAGACAACCTGCTAAAATCAAATAAAAAAAATCAAAGTGGGGAGGAAGGGTGATTTAAGTAACTTTGAATGGTTGTTGGTGCCACTCAGGCTGGTCTGAGTATATCAGAAAATGCAGATCTACTAGGATTTACCCAATGATCAGGTTTACAGAGGTCTGAAAAAGAGCATCTGTGGGTTGAGCAGCAGAGTTAAGTATGTGCATTGTACCCATAAAAATCTTGCCAAATCTTCTCTGCCAGAGCCAAACTGCGTATTCTGCTATTGACTCTTGTTTGGTGTCGTTTATTGGATTGGATGATTGCTGACTGAAGAACGGGATGCCATCCCACAGCAGTGTGTGACCAGCATGAGGAGGTGGTGCCAGGCTGTCGTGGCTGTGTATGGTTCTTCCACATGCTACACAGGCCACTGTTTGTTAAATGAATAAATTGTTAAATTGCCAATGTGTCGTATTTCTTCAGACTACAATCATCCAATCCAATAAACCACACCAAATAAGAGTTCATAGCAGGAAATAAAAAGCTGTTTGGCAGAAGAATCTGGATGTAACCTGCATTTTCAACTCTGCTGCTCAACCCACAAATCCATTTTCCTTACAAATGTGGCACCATTTAAGTGAAAATAAACAGGTTTTCCAATGGTATAAGACTTATTGGCAAGAAGCATTGCTACAAAAAAGAAATAATCGACCAAACACAAATTTCCTTACTTTTTGTGCCAAGTTTAGATTCATATTAAATATAATTGTAAAATGTAAATAAAATAGTTTCATCTTGACGTAAACTCAACACTGCCAACACACCTCTGAAAAATGTGTTTGAATGTTTGTGTGAAGAGCGGCGACATCCATTATCATCATCATCACTATCTCCACTGCAAAATGAGGGAAAACACAAAGATGTTATTGCTATTAGTTTGATTTCCAACTGAGATGCCACTTTATCTCATCTTCCTCGCTGTTACTATCCCTACTTTGTGCATCAACAACAAAGTAGGATTAATATGGTGGCATCATAGTGGTTCCAAAAACTAAAGAAAAAAGCACTGTGTGTCTATCAGACTTGAGAAAGTGGCTCTTCCTCAGGCACTTCTCTTTCCTACCGCCATTCAAATAGGGCCTGATTGTCACACCGACAAAACAGGTGATTTGGCCACCCATTTCCATATAGACCTCAATTATGTTTTTATGACCTAAATGGAAGTTAACAGCCCCAAGGCATATTCACAATCCCGTGATACCCACCCCACAAGAACACACAAATTACAAGCCGTCACTGGACAAGGTCACATCTTTCATAAATCAAGCCAACTTGTGAAAAAAAAAATAGTGCAAATTCCTTGGAGACTACAATCAGATCTGATACCCAGTACTCTTAAGGAAGTTAATGGCTTGTACTGAAATTATTTGTGTAATAGTATTTAAATAACTCGCCACAGCAAATAAAGCTTTTGGAATACATACAGAATTCACAGAAATCCTGCTTTTTGCCCTTTTGACTCTTCTTCCCTTCTTCAGTTGCACAAATAATTGTTTTTGTAATGTACTATATATGCATGCTCCCACCACAAATAGAATCTAAATCTATGGGAAACATTGTATTGTTTTGTTAGTTATTCTGATTCCCACCTCTTGAGAATCACAAAACTCCATTACTTAAGATAGCATTAAAAACATTCACGACTGAACAAGCCACAGAGGAGACAGTTGAAATCTGGGGTCTTGTAGGTGGGGGCAGCCCCACCTTTGCCTTTCAGGTTTAACAAATATCTTGACAGAATGACAGAGAGAGATGTAGAAATGATGAGGGAGTATGAAAATGCGTAAAGAAAAGTGAGGCCGAAGTGCATACAAACACCCACACTATGAGGTACCAAAGAAGGCACAGTAATTCTATCCCCGTTTGTAAGAATTTACCTAGCTCTTACCTAGCACCATGGTCATATACTGCTCCTCGACTCCAGCCTCCAGCAGCAGCGGGGGAACGTATGTGATCCCAGCTGCCACACAGATCTCCAGGCCACAGGTCAGGGAGTTCAGCAGAATGAGACGCCACTGAGACCTCCATCCAGGCATATTTACAGAGGCTGGGTCGCCTTTCCTCCCCTCTGGGATGGTCGCTACTGGGGGCAGGGGAAGGGGGAAGGATCTGGACACTGACAAAGGGGGGGATCAGGGGAAGCAGATGGTACCCCAGTGGGACCTGAGGACTGTCGCAGAGGGACAGCAGCAACGACACTTGGCTGTCTCAGATGACCTGGAGGATTCATCCTCTTCTCAGCATTGTGGATCTGAAGAACGTAGGAAATGCTTTTAATACACAGCAAAAGGAAAGAAATGCTTATGTAAGACACACAGTTTTCACAGAATCACAGCTTGCCATGACCATAGTATATAATTTGCTGCAGTTAAAAACAAAAAGAAAATGTAAGCAAAACGGATCATTCACAGGCTACTACACCTGTGAATGATCTGCTAGTGGTTTCAAGTTACACAGGGAATGTCAGCTTCCTTGTAACACAATGCAACCCACATAGATTGCAATATATTTTCCAAAGACATGGAAATGACAGTTAACAATCAAAAGGCAATGATGGATTCTCAGAGCTCTTCACCAACTGCTTCAGGGGAGCACGAACAGCAACAGGGAAGGCAGATGAGTCAGCTGGAGCACCGTGGCAAGCCATTCGCTTTGTGAATTAATTCACTCTGCTTTTTGCTTGCTTTCTTTTTTCCCTTTTTAAAACATGTCAGAAATATTTTTAAAAAAAAAAAAAATCAACCTTTGGCCTTTCTCTTTTCTACCCTTTCACGTTCCACAGTAGCACCAGTATTAGCACCCACACCTCCCTGTGTTTACACTGTCATTACTTGCATTATTAAGCTCTGATTAGAGTTTTAGTCACATTTTCAAGTTCTCCTTCTGGATATTTTTAGCAGATTGTTACCATTGTTGAACTGCATGAGCAACAGACAGTCTTCAGCAGCTTAAATGACCCTTGCTGGATAAAAAAGTTAAGGTGAGATGGTCTATTAAGTCACATGTACAGGATATTCGCTTAGCAAGCTAAATTCTAAAACAGAATCTAATGTTATGCCAGATATAGGGAGCCTGACAAAGTCATCAACAGTGTGGTCAAGTTGGTGGATTTAAGTTTACCCAAGTGAACAACAGCAGTGTCCTTGTTATTGATCCTATGCTAACAGACCTGCCAAACACACCCTGAAGCAGAAGTTCTCCTATTTTTTCCTGGCATGTCCCACAGAAGCCCCACAATTTTATCATCGCCAACAAAAAGTAGGTTAATTTTAGCTAAACTTTACCACAACAGCCTCATCAAACTCTTGCTTCCCCTATAGAAACAACATTTATTCACTTTAGTTCCACTCCAGATTTTTCCCCCGCTCTCCACCAGTTGTGGTACCCAGCTCATGAACAGTGGCAAAGCAGAACGTTATGCAAACTGAAAGATCTGGACTGAGAGGAAACAGCATGAGAGGCAGATTGATGAAAGTCCTCTAAATATATGACTGCAATCCATGTAAATTCATATGCAGATCTCTCCGCTTCCTAGAGCAAAAAAAAAAAAAAAGAAAGAAAGAAAAGAAAACCACCAGAAACATTGCCGTCATTGTCCGCCAATGAGATGTGTGTTCTTTTAAAGCAGAGGGGAAGCACAAGAACGGTCAGAACAGCCACAAACACAAAAACAACAAGGTGCTATATTTGCATTTAGTGTGACATTTATCTGCCAATGCTGCCCATCTGTTCTCTCCAAGCAAACAAAATGGATGTCATCATCTCTAGCAAGACTTGATTAAGCACAGAAATGGGCTCAGTCAGTATTTTGAGGACATGCAACTTGCTGGGTGGAGGGGAGGGACTTATGTTCAGCGTGCCAAAAAAGCTAATAAGGACAAAATAGTTGGTATGCTATTTTTTCCCCCATTACAATGGTTTTTGACAAGTAGTATAAGATATCAACTAAAAGGCCCAGTTAAAAACTCAGATGCCCGTTACATCATTGCAGATCGGGGACATTAACTGAATGCCATCAACAATACCGCAAGATTTCCTGAGGCATTCATACATTCTCTGCGTCGTCATTATGACACTTTTGATATAGAGGCTCTTTGAGAATCTGAAGGACAATGCAACTGTGTTAGCAGCCTGGACCCATTAGAGGCCTGGGTCACAGAAAGAGAGGTCCATTTCACACCCGTCAGATCTTATTCCCACCCAGCCTGGGTACACTGAAAGACACCCATCAGGGGACCAGCCTTTGCCCCTTGGGCCTGTCTGGCCACTACAACCCCCTACCAATATACTTGGTGTGTGTGTGCGCATGTAGAATTGCTCACCCTCTTCTCACCATTTCTCCCCCCATCCTTCTTCAACTTGAGGTCAGCTTTGTCTTTGACCTGCATTCTAAGAGGAGCCTTTTGACGTATCTGTGCATGGCTGGTTATGCCTTTATGAATCTGACTATGTGAATGCCTTTCATTGCAGCCCCAGCTGACTCTCCCTTGGACTTTCTCACCGAAAACAGAAGGGTTCCTCGGTGGCAAGGGTAGGGGAATCTGATTTGTTTACCCAAGAAGTTGTGGCTTGTTTGGACACTCGCCCAACTGGAAGTCAGATTCCAGGGTTGTAGAAATGAAATAACTTAAGTCCTGACCTGATTAGCAGTGGCAAGCCATAGAGAAGAGGGAAGGACTGAAAGAGCACAGATTGAATGAGACCATATAAGTAGTGCAGAGTGGCATTAATTCATCTATTAGTCCACCTTAAAGTCAAGTATTAAAAACAAGATCAGTTTGTTTATTGTAAATGTACTACTCTACAGCCAACAAAATATTTGTGGTGCCATTTCAAAGCAAAATGGAGCTCTCAAGCACTTAAGTCTGCATTTTAGGGAGAGGGGACAGAGGAGACAGAGGCACACACACACACACACACACACACACACAAAACCCATATAGTTATTCCGCTGCTTACTTAATGATACCTCTGACTCTACAATGTATTCCAGTCATGCCCTTCATCTCTGCATAGCCTTGGACACACAAAGGCACGCTTACGTAGTTAGACAAATGGCTTTCCTGCTGCTCACCTAACAAATAATACAACCAGAGCCAGACAGGTGATGGTGGGGAGATGGAGGCTGGTTGCCTTGTGCTCCATTACCAATCCCTATTCAGAACCACCCACCCTCCACAACTCACAAATATCAGTCCTAATGACTCTGAGTTGTATTCTTAGAATACAAGACAGGCTTTGTATGCATTGTGCTAGGGAGAGTAATTTGATAGTGAGGTATTAACTCCACTTTAAGTGTTTTGATGCAGGATTTGTATAGATGGTAGGATATAGGAAGTGTGTTTTGGTATGTGTTGGGGGTCTCCCAGCAGACATCAAGGTTTAAAAGAGAAGAGGGGAAGGAATTATTCTGAGATGACATCACAGCAGAAACCTCAGCAGGAGGGTCTGGTTGTCTGCTTGGCTCGTGCTGAATGGCTGTAGCGTCATAGCCTTTCTGCCTTTCAGTTCCTGCGCATTAATGGACCCAATCGTCTGCACAGAAGGACAGCAGGACCAGTCTTTATGCAGACTGTTTATTTGGCCAACTTCCTGCAAACCTTTTTCTATGGCTCTCCTCTGCATAACAAGAACCAGTTAAGATGGACCCTTGCTTGGTCCTGGAAGTTGCAAACAAACAGGTTACATCTAGAAGTTCCTCAAGATGTACTCTCATCAGCCATCGGATTATTATTTGTGATGTGCAGACTCATACACTGAGAACGTGTTGCAATGCACCAACTACACATGCAACCCAGGTGTTGCACTTCAAAGAAGTACAACAGGAATGACTACTCGTTCAGCTCTCTCCAGATGTCTGTGTCCATGCCTCCAACAATCAAAGTTTAAGATAATCTGCCCCCAGTATTTAAATAAGCAGAGATCATTCAATTGCCTCTAGGGGCTAAACAAGATGCTGAATGTTTAAATTAATTAACATGCCACACTCAACTCATTCTGAAAGTGAAGCAAATTTTTGCTAATTTGACAGCAAGACCATACTGGGTATTTGCTGCAGCCTATGTACCAACTGTCTGCTAGCTGTTTACCAAGTAGCAACAGATGCATCAGTTATGTGCTTCCATCAGTCTTTGAATTCAAAACCTGTCATCTCCCCTGCAGTCTCACACTTTCAGTCTCACCTCAGAAAATAATAAACCAACAGCAGTCAAATGAAGTCCCCTCCACCCCACTAAAAGCAGTCAACTCTTTAAGCGTATTCTTAGTTGGCTGCAAACTAAGTGATGCCGTGTCAAAGTAGCTTCCCTGAGGATTTTGTGAAAACACCTGGCCAAAAAGATCTATGCAAACGGCTTGTTTGCATATCACAGTACAGCTACCAGTATAGCGTATCGGATCAGAACAGTAGGCTAACAGTCTACAATCGCATACTCTGCCAACTTTTCTGTTTAGGGTGGATATAAACTCGTCGGCCATTGTTCAACTGTTCTTTAACGCAAATACGTAATCAGCCAATCACATGGCAACAACCCATCACACAATCATGTCTAGGGTTTACAGAGAACAGTCCGAAAAGAGAAAATATCCAGTGAGCGTCAGTTCCCTGGGTGGAAATGCCATGTTGATGCCAGAGGTCAGAGGAGAATGGCCAGGCTGCTTTGAGCGGACAGGAAGGGAGCAATAACTCAAATAACCACTCATTACAACCAAGGTATGAAGAAGAGCAACACAGTTTTAGACCACTTTATAGAAAAGACTGAGATATTTGTTATGCATCGCCAAGTCTTAAAATGCCAAATATGACTTGTTACTCCATGTCACCCAGCCCATTTCCTACAATTCCCACAACCTCATTTTATTTTTGGACCATTTATTTTATCATTTATTTTAAATGAACTATCATCCAAATGAGCAAGCCACCAGCACTACTTTTCCAACTTCTTTACCTTATTTGTGTTTCATTCAGGTTTTCATTCTGCTCTCTTAAACTGTAGTCCTGATGAGCTGATCTCTCCCAACTTATTTTCTTAAGCCTACATCTATTTTCTGACCGCTGACCCTAGTTTCACTGCAAATCCTGTGATCAACCTAACTGTTTTTTAAAAAAAAGAAGAAGAGAAGAAACCGCCTTTATTGTGCCACAAAGGAGAAATTCAGGTGTAACAGCAGCAAAAATATAAAAACAAGGCAAGATTAACAATACTGCTACTACTACTACTAATAATACTACTAATAATAATATTATATACTGTACGGGAATATAACCAGTTATGGGTTCACTTCACTTTTCTAATGTAAACCTAAAATTGTAAAGACAGAAACTACAAAAAGGTGATCATTTTTTTTGCCAATAGTCTCCTCCAGTGTTCTGCAATCTGGTGAAAATTGCACAGTCAATCTGTGAGCTATTTTAAAATGCTGCTTTGGTGAGAAAATGCGACTTGGGGACTTAATATTTCAGCTGGAGAACCAACTTCTTATTTCTGGAGGGTAAAAAAAATGAAATTCTTCACAGTCAATCTACACATAATTAGGACAATGACTCAGAAGAGTCTAGACTGAAAGGATGACAAGCAACTAACAGTTCGTGGCTCATGAGAGGACAATGTTTTCTTTAAAGATTTATTTTAGTAAGACACTCTAATTTCTTGTTCTAGGAACAAAATCTGTCACCACCAATAATCCTTTTTGGAATTCATTCCCTCCCAGCACAGGAACACAGATGCTTTTTTTTTGTTTTTAAAGTATCTCTACACCAGTAAACTCCAACTACACACACAAAAATAAAGTAGCAGTGCTTTGTCTCACCAAGGCTAAAGCTGACACACACCGATACAGTGTGGCCACACACAGACACAGACACACATCAAGTGAACATGACAGGAATGCAGGCTAGGTTAGGCTGCCATGGTGTGAGATAAGAATGTGTGTCAGTGTCTGTGTGTCAGAGGGTGCGTTGGGGGAAGGCTGCGCCTCTGTCCAGAGGAGAAGATGAAACCAGCTACGCCTCAGGGAGGTGACCTTTATCTCACTGGCTCATGGAAATAGCTAAACAATGAAGTGCATGAGAGTCCAGCTGTGAAGCCTCTTGTGAATCAATATGGCTGATAACATGTCTGATCACAAACTGTGACATTACAGCCATTGAAAACCTTACTGTGATAAAGTGAAAGAACACAGAGTATATCCAAATGCTAATGAGTTGTCATTTAATCTTGATTAGCTGTGTTCACAATCAGTTAATAGTGAAGTCACATTTTAATTGGGTTTAGTTACCAGCCAGTTAACTGTTATAACATGTAAATATGACACAGGAAAAATTATTGTATAACATCTTTTCTCAACAGTTTCATCATTTCATTTTAAATAAAGAAACACATGTCAACTATGAGAAACAGTTGCCCTGTTATTGACAGATGTTTACCAATTGGTTTGCATTTCACAATATAATGTCATGTCATGTATCAGTACTTTGTTTTATCGGCATCAAAATATTGGATCTCTGAAGGCTGTTTTTTCCTTAAATTAAGAGATGAGTACATATAAATGTATACAGCAGGGGTGACTGATCCCCTGTACAATGCCACTAAATGTCCAGTGATTTCCAACTGTATCACCTGTCAATCACTGCATTATTTCCAGGCTAATCATTAATGCATTTCATCTTATGAACAATTAAATACCTTGAAAGATGAATGCAGTAAAAGTCAAACCAGAAAACCTGTATTTACTGATGCCAAAAAAAAAAAAAAAAATCAATTACACCTGTGATTTTCTATTGGCTAATTGCCAAATACAGTGGTAACTACTGAAAGGCACAACCTGCTCACTTTATGGGCCAGAATAATAGCCCCACAAAGAAAGAAACTGACAAATTCTGACTATGAGATTTTAAAAATGGAAAAGGGTACAGGCAGACTGTTGATCTCCTTTTAAAAGAAAAGAAAAGAAAAAGAAAGTTGCAGTTGCAACACTAATCAGTAGTTCTAGAACGAGCTGTAGCACCACCAATCAGAGACGGCTATCTTCCTAAAGATGACAACGCAGACAGTGCTCTTCTTGCACAATTTAACTTTGAAAAACAGGCAAGCGACTGCCTTGGATTTGGCACAAGGGTTATCAGCGGAAATCAGTTTCTGTGACAACAAGACAGTGCAACGTGAAGGTCATTGCGTAACACTGAACCCTGCATACGCTTCTGCAGAAAATTTCAAGATTACACTTTGCTAAAGAACAGGAAAAGATGACTAAAAAACTGGAAGTGCATTCTTTGGTCTGATAGCACAAGATAAATTTGCGAAGCTCAGATGCGGTCCAACATGCTTGGTGTGATCCTAGCCAGGAATATCACAGTGAATGCAGAATTCCACACAGTGGAGCACAGAAGCGGGAGTGGGATGACATGTGGCTGCATGAGTGCAAAAGGTGTTGGAGAGGTGATGTTTTGGATGACTGTGTGTGGATACACCAAAAAAAAAAAAAAAGAGATACCAGCTGATATGATGTGCCTCACAGTCATTGGCAGAGGAATATTCCTGCATAACAATCCAAAGCACAAGGCCAAAAGTCACATAAGTGAAGGGAAGAGGGGGAGAAAAGTGTACGTGTCCAGGTATGCCACCTGTCTGAATCCAGTGAAGCATCTTGAGGGGATTCTAAAAGGGAAATGTAGCAAAGAGCTTATCCTTCACACCAAAGAAGACTGAGTCAAAGTACCTTCACATCTTCTGATGGGCTCACATGAACACACTTTATTCAGTGTTTGTCATGTTTAAGTTTGTCATGTTAGGCTGTTAACAGCATCTAAAAATCCAAGGTTCATACAGAGTGCCAATATTAACCATCGGAAATCAGAAGACACATTTTTTTTCCTGTTTATTTTATCCCGTCATCTGGCCTTTCCTGGTGAGGTAACAATGTATGAACAGCAAGTGTAACAGCAAAATAGCATGATGAGCCACAAAACGGCCACCTCTAAACTTGCATTGCTGAAAATTGAGCATCTAAGCTATTTTAAAAGCCATTTGCAGCCTTCATCAAACAATACTCCCTACCTACTTACAAAGCTCATCTGTACTAATGCTTCTAACCACCTGCAAGAGTGAGACTTATTTATCCTGCATCTTTCCATGTCTGCTCTTCCCTCAGCTCTTATTTAGCCAGCCTCCTTTGCACCTCTCCCATCATCCTCCCTCCCTTCCTCCCTCTTTTCTGTGTCTCAGCCTGTAAGCTGGGAATTGGGAAAATCCAAAAGCACTCCTGCTGGTTTCTGTCTGGTTGCAATGATCTCAAAACTGACTTGTTTCTGCCTGAAAAGCAAAATCCAAACACTAAAACCTTAGCCTGAGATGTAGTGTTAACAAAGACACACACAAACTCATCTGTGTAGAACAACAGGAGCAAAAAGAGGCATTTAGGAAACAAAGAATGAACTGATATCATCTAACAGCCCCACACTGAAGCCACTCATCCAGCTTGTCTCTCTCACCATCTACAACCACTCCCTAAAAGTTCTGTATTGTACCCCCCCTGACCCAGTATCATGTTCAGCTGCTTATCAGGTCAGAGACAGCTCTCCCACCCTCTCTTATTACCACCCTTCAACCAGTCTTAGTTAAGCTCACACCCCAGCATGACTGCTTGTCCATGGATTTCTTTAAGGTTTCCTACTTTACCAGCTCATCAAAAAGTCAATTTGTGTTGACATGAAAATGCATATATTCCCCCACACACACACGACCACCCAGCTGGTTGCCATGTCTGTACCCAATGCCTGCAGGCCAAGACCAGCCCTCTACAGAAAAGCTTTTAACACAGTAATGTCATTAGACTACAACTGACTTTAAGGAATCTCCATTTCTGGAGCTCAGAGCCAGATCAATAGAGCAGAGTGCAGGAGAATGGTTGCTGGCAGCACTTCCCCTCTGCAACAGGACCGGGCTGCCTGGAATTAAGACAATTCTGAAAATCCCATTTTGGAGAGAGGCCTGGCCTCATTTACTCAGCTTGTGTCCTGACTTAAAATGTTTTTTCCTCTTAGTTCAGATATATTTAGAGCTCCTAACAATGCACACAGAACAGCGTCCTTCCCCTAAAAATAATTGCTAAACGTTAGATTACCCACCTGAAAGTACAAATATGCATGGCCTGAAAGCACACTATCCAAGTGGTCTAATAATTAACTAGGAATGAAAAAAATGCCAACGAAAAAGCAGTAATGCAGACAGGAAAAGGGAGCATACAGAGGAGCAGGGGGGTGTTCAAAAGATTCAAAACAAGATGCCTCAAAATCTCAAGTTCCTAATACCACACACCCAACCAGCGGACAGCTCTTTTCCAGATGAGTTTATTACCGAATAAGCTGATACAGCAGCAAAACTTTGCATATCTTTAACCATTTTCCGCCTTGCTGTGCTGCTGTTATGCTCTAATTGTTAACATAGTTTTTGTGTGTCTGTCTGCAGCTTTGGCTAAAAATGCACGAGCACTCTGGGCTGACGAGAAAGATTTAATTCCATAGTAGCCTTTTCCACAAACCCAGCTTCTCCCGCGCTGGCCAAACCCAACATGGCCATAATAAGCTATGACACACAGCTCCCTGCTTTGATAAACCAAGGAAACCAAAACAGTGTGTCAGAAATAGAACTCAAGGGCCACTGCTCTTGGCGTTGTAACAGCAGGTACCCAATAAAGCCTAAATGTCACCCACGTTACACATAGCACGAAGGATGGGCTGGAAAGGATCAATCAGTCATTGTGTGCTCCCACAGCAAATTAACCTTTAAGTAAATATGTGATGCTGATGTTTAACCACAGAGCTTCTATACATTCCTAATTGCTTTTAACATGTAGAGCCTTCAGGATTCGAGGGGTGCTCCAATCACCATCTAATTACACTAGACAGTTACTTCTCCAGAACCGTCACAGCTGCCGCAGCGTAGCAGCAATTAAAATTCAATTATGAAATCTAGACTAGATTCATAAAGCTGTGCCGAGGGGCACACAGTGTTGCATACTATTAAACGGTCAATCATATATTGCAAAACACCATTTACTTATGTCAGTTCCTGCGTCTGTCAAGAGAAGTTACACAAAAAAAAAAACAAGTTTAAAAGGTTTTATGAAAGATCCTATGATTGTGATTTTAAACAGTCACTTTTGATGAATTTCTAGGTTTTACTGCAAGGATAAAAACTTAAAAATTGAATGTCTTTCAACGTGTATTTTTGATATCGTTTCAAATTTGGATTAAAAAAAAAAAACCCATTCAGTATGATTTGACATTTGAGACACTTTAATTACCAAAACAAATGTGGAAAAATATGATTTTTCCAAAGAATGTAATTTCCAATGTAGTTTAAGTACATTGGTCTGATATCATATGCTTTGTAAATAAAGCTACTTCAAGAAGGGCTACTGTAGCTTTACTTACTGTAAACACTGGAAAAAATATATTAGGAGCGACTATGTAACAAAAAAAAAGCCTCAGAAAAAAAGAGAAAAAGATTTTTAAAAGTATAAAATTTATAGAGAATCATAGTTTGGTTTTTTTTGGTTTTTTAAATGGTCACTATGTGAATAAGTAACACAGAAATGCAGCAGTGTAGCTGGTGATCCAAGCCTAATGCACAGTTGAACAACCAGCAAACTGGTCATTCATCCACAGCAAATACATCATAGAAATTAAGGTGTCACTGGAGAAAATGCAGCAACACACAGTAGGCAAGACTGAGGTTAAATTGACTTAATATAAAAAAATTACCCTGGAGCTGCCAGAAAACTGTATAAAACTGAAATGAGTTTAGACCAAAGGTCAAGCTTTGTTTGCACAGAAAAGACAAGCAGGAGACTGGATCACAAAGAATTTAGTGTATATTTAGTGATTTATTTTTTTTCTTTCATCAAATCAATTTACTGTTGGAGAATCAGTTGCTGCTGAACATTTCGGTCTAGTTGTTCCTCTCTTGTGTTTACTTAAGGGCAGGCTGGTCAAGCTGCTGCTGTGGCAGCTCTTGCCTCAGTTCTCTCCTCGCAGGGTTGAACTAAATCCACTGTCTGGGACTGCAGCTGGTGACGGTAATCCTTTTTCTGCTCTGGGATGTGCTGTGAACTTGGAAGAGGGTTACTCCAACTAGAAACTCCAGCAGGTCCAGGTCCATCCAAGGATGAGGAACTTTTCAGATCGTCGGCTGACTGTCGTCTTGTTATTTAATGTCACAAAGTGTGCCTGCTATTATATATTAATTAATTTAGGCACATGCCCTCATGTGTTCACATGTACAAATATCAATTCAGACCAAACACAGAAATAAATAGAAATCAGTTGACAGAGCATTCAAAATGGGACCTAGTATTGGTGCAGGGCGAGCGTGATAGAGCCCGGAAATCATACAAGAAGTTCAATGAATATGACGGCTAGGCTCATTTTTGTAAAAGAACATGCAGAAAAACACGGCAGCTTTTAGATGGAAATGTTATTTTAACATGCTGGTGCTAGTGAACTTCTACCGACTGATGGATTCATAAACTTGGAAAACTGCAAGTTTTCCAAGTGCAGTGGAATTTGGGATTCAAACTCAAATGCATTTGTAGAGTGCACTTCTTTTAAATAGTCCAAAAAAAAAAAAGTCACCAAACCTAAATGCATGGATAGAGTCAGTGATTGACTTGCAGGAAGTCGTGGGCTGAGAGAGAGACAGTGCTAGGAAGTTACTTCCAGCTTGTTTTCAAAACCTCTGTGGTACTTTTCCAAAGAACACCAAGGTCATGAACCTACAGCTGCATGGATACAGTTAATACAGCGGTCCATAGAGGACTGACAGACAGAAGGACAGATGGACACCAACAGGTCCATCTCCCTATTCCAGCTGTTGTAAGAGCAGCAGTGGCCCCAAGGCACAATGATTAACGCCTCAGTCAAATGCTACACAAACCAGATGGTAATGATAGATGAGAAGGGTAAAGTCCCTTCTCTCAGAAGATCTGCACCCACAGAGAGACCATGACTCTCCACATATGATTAATCGAGTGAGCACAACACTCAATGTTTAAATCATTTTTAATAAACATCCTGCCCATAGTCAGAAAGCACCCTGCTGTAAAACTGTAATCACGTAGTCTTTTCTTTGCAAACATAAAAACAGCAGTATAAAAACATAATTACACAAAAAGAAGGCTTTTATAGCATCACCATTTACCGTTTTTGTTTGCCCAAACCATAAATACTGACTAAAAGGCAGAAGGCTGCGCTATCCCTTCTGGGGGGAGGAAAAAAAAAAATTGTCCATCATCAGTCCAACAAGAAAAATAACCCTGCCAACAAACAAAACATGTAATCAGGCTAAATCTTTCCTTCCTTTGTTTCAATCATGTCCTCTAAACTTCAGTTGGGACTCTCGTTATCAAACGGCCCAAACAAGCTCACAAACACGACATTGTCTACCATCAACAAGGGTGGACATATCTGACAAAAAAAGCACTGGTGGGGCAAGGAAACAGGCATCAAAGCACTCACATGCACACTGACTCAAATCATAAGCTGGGCTTCTTTTCATAAGGCACAGAGCATCTCACATATCAAAGGTCTCCCTCAAACACTCAATAGCATCCCCTTCAGCTTGCTACATGAAAGAGAACACTGTGTCTTATAATATGCAGTTTTCCCTATTCACAGAGCTAAACTTCAAAGAGGGCTAAAATCAAGTAGGAAGCCTTTCAGTGTCTCCTTGGAATGGTGTTTCCTGGTAGTTTTAGTCAGAAATTATCAGGAGGTGGCAGGCTCATTCATAATTTGGCGCACTATACTCTTTACCAGACTTGCTCCTTCCAGATCTGCCTTTACACACACACACACACACACACACACACACACACACACACACACTGGGGTGTCTGACTCGCGAAGTGTGAATATGTATTGCGAACATCTGGCCAAGTCCTTATCACCATGGGAAAATGTCTAAGAACAAAGCTGTGTATCCCCACTCCAGGGCCTGTTCTGTTCTTGACTGATCTAGATTTTGTCTGCCGTTTAGCAGCCATACCACACGGTCATAGTCGGGGATTCTCAATAATGGGTATTATGAAAAGTAATTGTTAGGCGTCTGTTTGCCATTTTTCATGATAGCTGGCCTTGAGGTTGTTTTGCCTTCAATGCCACACTTAAATCATGAGGGCAGAACTAAGTAAAGTCAGAAAAATAAATTAGGCTAGCAGAGGAAGCGTGAGAAAGAACAGAATAAAATCACAAATTGACTGGCTGCTGTGTTCGTATGTGTCAGAATCAGTAACATTCACATAGACTGAGTGCTTTTTTTGGGGGGGGGGTCAAATGGGTTGATTGGGGCTTTGGATATGCCCACCTAGAAAATAGTTGGGGAATGCCATCCTTATTGATGCTGCGACAATCCCAAGACTCATCAATGGAGAGTTTAAGACAAAGGTTTCATCATCGACGACTCTCCAGCTCACACGATCAGCATTATTAGCAGTAATTTATTAGACTTGGCACAGTTCTCTCCATTACCACAGAAGCCCCTCTACATTTTTTCTAAATTCATGCAGGACGAAAACACCCCTAAATACACTTTGTTTAAAACTGAATGACCTTGCCCTTAATGTGCGCATTAATATCTATACTGAATCGCCTTAAAGCACACATGGAAAAGTCCTGCATATAATATTTATAACAATATATCGAAAAATTATAACAAAGCTACAAAGATTCAAGAGAAATTCAGAAAATTACGTGTTCAGAGAAAAGGTGAATTTTAGAGTTGGCCCATATAAAAGCAAATATTTGAAAAGCGCAGGTCACCAGCTCAATGAACATGCGGCCTGCTGAATAGCTGTGGACGGTGAAAGCATCTATACCGGAGCACAAATGTGCACCTATCTGGAGGCTTTAGCACGCCAAAGATGTTTCCAGATGTGATATTACAGAACTTTGGTTTCATGAAGCCATTAAAAGCAATGGCTTCCCATCATTCAGACATATTATATTTCTTCAAATAATAATAAAATTTTGTTCGTTTGTTTTACCTTAATGGCATTTCTGAGCCCTTTTGGGTTTTTTTGGTGATCTTGACCTTTTAACAATGTACTTCAGTAGATAAGTTCCCTCCATCTATGAGTAAACAAGGTAACAATGACTATTTATATATATATATATATATATATATATATATATTAAAAAATTTGTACTTGAACACACATTTACAAGTACCTGAAGTTACGCACAACTTACAAAAAATTACAAATCCAGCATATCAGACACACAGATATTTTGAGTCAATTTTCTCTCCATAATTTACTCTCTAGAGCCCTGCTGACTGAAGGATGGAATTTTGTTCAGTCTGTTTACATGTTTTCTTATTTGCACAGAGTACTAGATGTACAGGAGTACACACAGGAGGAAGCACTTTCCAGTGAAGTAGACTTCACCAGACTCGCTTTTTACAGAAGAAGTCAGCCTTTTGCTATTTTTGCTCCGTATATTTTCTGTTTACATTTTAATAGCACAGCTGTGAGTCTTTTTTTTTTTATAGAGGAAAAAGCATTAATTTATTTGAGGAGCATTATTATTTAAATATGCCAGTAGTTTATTTTTGAGCAATTTCATGTGCAACTACAGCTGAACGTTAATAAAAATGCCTGTGTGACGTTTGAGACATGTAGCTTTGACTCAGGTAGTTGTTTATACCTTTTGGGAAAGAAAAAAAATATTGAGATATATATCGTATATCGCCATTCAGCTAAAAAATATCGAGATATTACTTTTGAAACATCCAGAGATGTGGTGAGTGTAGACAACAGAAACAGTTTGTGGTGGAAAAAACAGAAGACTAGAGGTACAAAAACAGTCCAGCAGTCAATATAATGAAATTATTTGAGTGCACAAAAAAAAAAAAAAAAAGTGTCTTTAATTTTGTCTAATGTTTCACAACATCTCCGGAAAGAAAAAAAAAACAAAAAAAACAGCAGAATTATACTTTGCCGGCCATATACCAAATGAAAGCCACAATTATGTGCCTATAATTTATAAAATAAAAGTGAATCTGACTTTGAATGACAAAAATACTGAGCAGCAAATTAGGATTAAAGAGAAAAGCATTTGGCCAAGCGAGCCACTAGAGAACTGAACCAGTGCCAGTGCACCCACACATTCTAGCATGGAGCGATTTCATGCCAGACTGAAGAGAAGATAGGGAATATTCCTTCCTTTAATCAGACAAGATATTAAGAGCACCGATAACCTAGATGCTTGAATTGAATATGCCTCCACCTTCTCACATCAATTTAACTTAGCCACGTTCCGAGGAGAGGTCACAAGAGGACTCTGATCCTTGAAGAAACTCAGTCACCCCCATCAGGAGAACTCAGTGTGAGTCGTTACTTCCATGAGCGTCACAGGGAAAGAGGCACATTAGTAGGTTGTTCCGTATTTTAAATAGATAGCTTCTCAACCACTGCTGAAGGAGGAACAAATTATTTAACTGAGGCTTTAGTAATATTTTAGTAATACGTTAAATTTAAGTTTTTGTCATAAGAGATGTTGAATATGGACTTGCCAGACAGCAGGAAAAGAGGAAAACCACAGAGAAGATTCATGGATGCAGTGAAGGAGGACATGCAGAGGGGTTGGTGTGACAGTGGAGGATACTAGGGATCAGGTGAAATGGAGGCAGATCATCAAAAGGAAAGCGGCTGCAAAAATTCCCAGCAACATCTGCGAGGAAGCAGCAGTAATGCAAAAAAAAAAAACAGTGAAAAGGCTGAATGATAACCATGTCACAGAGGTGACATTCCTAACTGGTAGGGAAGCTGCCATCTTTTCTTGTAGCTTTGGCCCATTAAAGGCGTCTGTAAGCGGTCTTTCTTTCTGGCCCAGCTCACTGGGGAGCACCATTACAGGGAAGCAGTTTGGACTTTGACCCCATAGCCTGCAGAGAGCTGGGAAACACTTTTGAGCGCCTCTGCTTCCTGCCAATGAGAGATGCAGGAATCAGACAGGTTTCTTAATATCCAGCCCTTTTCCCTGCTGCTCGTGAGTTATGGGGGCCTAATGATGTGCATTCCAGCACTTGTGCGATTTTCGCAGTCTAGGAGCAGGTGTTGCTTTGCTTTTGACTGGTGGTTGCTGTACTCCAGAGAAAAACATACCAAATAAAAGAGGAGAAAAAAAAAAATCACACTTCCCCCTCCCCATCAACTTTCTTTTGCCATTACCACTTCTCTCCCCCCTCCTGTTTCAACAAATGAGCTCACTGTTTTTACAATGATTAGCACTTAAGGGGCACATTCACTTCAGCAGTAAATGTACAAGGTCTAAGTGATTTGAACGTTAAAATAACTACACAATACACAGCACAGATTTAAAAATGAATTGAATTCATGCGGGGACAAAGAAAATAAAAGACAGCCAGCATGGATTCTGTCAATACAGATCAAATGACACGAACCCCCCAGGAAATTAGTCCATCTTAAGTGCAGACAAGGTTTCAACTAACTTCCTGCTAAGAGAGGAAAAAAAAAAGTTTTCAAAGGTGTGCATCTTCATATTTAGAATATTTAAAACCGAGGCACAGCAAGAACTAAAAACAATAAAAGTGTAGAAAACAGTTTAGGATATAAACTAGGACACAGAACCTAAGGCACTGTGAGCAAACACATCCACATAACAGCACTTCACCACAGCGAGTGTCTCCTGCACGCCTGACGTGAGAGACAGCCATTGAACAGACCGCATACCTGTGACGGCTCGTGGCTACACATGATGAGAGCAACAGTGGCACACAAGGCTTTGAAGAGGACACAGAGCTTAAGAGAAACGAAAAGCCTTCAAGCAAAAGCTTTTCAGGCTCAAACTATTAGGAAAAGGTAGGGGAAAATGTATGTCACACCCACCACATAATCCACCACCTGTCTTCAAAAGCATATGCAGGAACTGAAAAGCCAGGTATACATGGAAAGCGCGGAAAGCACTCCAAGCCGGAGCTAAACAGCCCACGACTGATTAAAACTGCAAAGCCTTCAGTCTGCTTAAGTAGCTTGGTGTCCTCGACAGTGGGTGATTATCTTGCGCTTGGCTTGGGGGGGGTACATCAGACTGTCAGAGAGCAGTTAGAGAACAGCCAGCTGGTCTAGCCACAGCATCCTGGGTGAAGAAGCGTTTCTATCGCAGTGGAGCAGAATGAGCTGTGTAGAGAGCAGCGTAAACCCTTCCTGGGGGCAACAAATAAAGAAGAAAGCTGCAAGTCGTAAGGATGTAGCTGCTCTAAGAGCTGCCAGTCGATCGGAACGACAGCTTGCCGCCGATCATTAGCAGTCAAACTTCTGGATGTTGTCAGTGCAGGAGTCAGAATTTACCGCTGCCATTTCACAATCCTCATGTGGCAATAAGCTGCGCACATACCAGCAGAGGACACAGTTTGATTTTCTACCATTTTAAAAGGGAAGAAGAGAGTCTATTTTCCAGGGCAGAGTAAATACAACACCTAACTGGTCAATGAAGAAGGGGAATGAGGTCTTTGTGTAGTGGCAGAGTCACGGTCACAATGACAATAAAAGTCCCTCTGTCATGGGTTAGAGCTGTTTAACCTTTTGATCCTCTGCCCTCTTAATGTGGTTTTTGAACCTTGAATTTTCTAGTACAAGCCAGGGTCTCTCTCTCTCTACACACACACTCACACACACACACACAAAAACATCCAAATGGAAACTTTCAGCACTTCAGAAGTTTACTTGGTAGAAAGTGTTTGAATTCCTGACGTTGCATTCCTTAGATAAAGAAAGTGCAATTAGAAGGCTTTAAAATGTGATTAAAATGGTTCAAACAACAGAGAAACAAAAGCATTTTTTTAAACCAACATTTTGGCTGTGAGAAAAGGAAGGAATCAAAATCCAGTGATGATTTTCTTTCATATATTTTAAGAAAAACATGATACTGAACAAGAATGCTCTGGCATGGACCATTTCACTCCATTATTATTACTATTATAATCTGCTGATAATTAAAATGATAAATGTCTGGTCCTTGAGTCATCATCAACAACTTAGTCTAACCTGGAAAATCCCATCTGTTTTAGGTTGAGAACACTTGACCATATTTAGCACCCCACAGAAGACTTAAATAAGATAGGGCAGCTTTTAAGTGCGTTTACAGTTCGTGACCTCACTCTGTAACACAGAATTAGGCAAGAATAAACCCCCCAAAAAAGTGATCTCTTCAAACGTTACCAGCTAACGCCACATCCAGCTGAAAGAGTTTGTAACTTTCCACACTGGGGTGTCCTCAAACGCCTCCCCCCCCCCATCCATCCATCCATCCATCCATCCATGTGTCAAACCAGCGGGGTTCTAGTCAACACAGCGCCAAATGTTTACAGCGGGCGACACAACGGTTTTGGTGTAGGCACGCAGAGTTATATCGATCGGCGATCGAGTCAAGTTATTGCCACCTTGGCACTTGGCATCACCTCAACGTCCAGGGAGCCTGGTAGCAGAGCTGCACGACGCAGAGTGGAAAAAACTTCCAGAAAGCACCACGCTGCTGAACCCCGGCTAACCACGCACCTTTTAGCCGCAGGCTCAAACATAAACACACACCTCCATTTTCGGATCAGATATACCGCGGTCTCTGGCGTGGTATAAATCAGGGACAAAGTCGACGATGTACGCCGACGCTTGGGTCAAATTTTAACCCCGCTGTCTGCCTGCGGTTCCGACGCAGTGAACCGTTGCAAGGTAGCCAAATACAATGAATAAGTTTCACAGCAGATACAGCAGCCGACATGCTACAGAGTACTGTAATAGGTTTATGTCAAACAACGAAGGTTTACTGAACATATAAAGAAAGAATTCCAATTAAGATGTGTTTTAGGTGTAAACTTAACCTTAAGTTATGTGGAGCTCCGGGAAATCCGTGCAGCAACTTGCTCGCTCCCGACGTTCCCCTGTTGCTTAACTTGTAGAGTGCCAACTACCCAGCTGTGACAACCTCTGTCAAGTTGGTGGATATGAGAGCAACAACGTCCGGTCTTGAATTTCAAAATAAACGCACCAAACCGCTGAATAACAAGTTAATCACAATTTACAAAACAAAAACACCGCGCAAAACGAATGCACAGTTCATTTAATTTAGACACAGATCTGAAATAACAAATTAATGCTGCGTAATTCTTTTGAAGGTGTTGCACAAGTGACATTCCGGTTTTTATTTTTTTAAGCAAAAGAAAAAGCCTGTTCCGGTAGTAGTACATCTGACGCATGATTTTCTAACGTCAGAAAGTCTGTCGTTTTGATACTATTTTCATACCATTAAAAAAATGTGGACAGAAATATCATTGTATTTTTAATATTTCTAAATAAGTGTGCAGAAGCTGTGATATAGTGGCTGCTTTGCACTCTATGAATTGTTTATTAATTAATTAATATTATTAATTAATAATTAAAGATAATTCCAAGAAAAATCACGTTTTAATTGTACAAATATGAGTAATATGTAACCATTTACCTTTAGGTGCCTTTTTACTTTGTAGAGTATTGCATACTGCATCATCAATTATCAATTACTGGTAAGATCAGTGTAAACTAATAATTCTAATTGTAACCTTAATCAAATAATGAGTTTTTATATATGTAAATACATGTGTATAGTGTACATGCTATGCACAGCAATTTGGTCAAAGCTGTGTTTAAATGTGCATTTACAAATACATTTTATTTACTAGGTTTCACAAGCACAGGCCTGAAAGTGTGTTTCCTGATACAACAGGAAACACAACTATCACATTCTGCAGTTCTCTAATTTCTGTGCTGGGGAGAGCCCGGATTCTGCGTGCAATATAGTTTTCTGAAAACACACACACACACACACACACACTTGTTTTTGAACATGAAATTCAGCCAGGGAAGTTTCATATTCTGATGCTTTTTAAGCACGTGCACACTCAAGCCCTCCAAAGTAAATTTTGAAAATGCCAAACACTTAGCAAATACATGTTCTTATAGGTTCTCAGCATAGCTGCATGATACAAACAGTTGCAAGTTTCAATAGGACGCTATTAAAAAAATAATAAAAATCTCATAACTCTCTCTCTGTGGGGCAGTTGATTGCTATACTGTCAGCTTTTTTAATCAGCCTAATGCCACCACTGAATGCGGCTGTGGCAAACTTTGTGACAAACTGAATTGATTATCTGTCTGAAATGACTCGTAGGCCGCCATTAGACGTGAAGGAATGTAATTCCAATGAATGACATGGATTATTAACTTTAGGGAGATTACGTCCCTGTGGATAACCAATCAGGAGTAAATAAAGCCCGGAGCCAAGCACCATTAGAAATGCATCACTGTTGGTAGATGGGTGGGGGCAAAAAAACAAAAAAGTAATCTGCTAAATTCTGTCAGAAGCTTATGAAGAATATACATCACATCGGTGTTGTGTTACTTTTTTATTAAAACATAAAAATGTACACATACATATACAGAGTACACATTTGAGTGTTTAACATAAAACAACAATTGAGCTGTACTTTCAGCGCCGTATCCCTGTTAGAATGGCTTGAGATGAATTTCCATAGGCAAAATCTTACCTCTGATAAGCAAAGTGTTCAAGTACACTGACCCTTATTTCACATTTTTGTCTTTAGGAATAGTGCCATCTGCTGTTCCTCAGGTGGGGGTGGGGGTGGGTGGGGGACCAAACACATTCACACACAGAGAGTTAGTGGCAGCCGCCACAACTCTCTGCAATGCAGTACAAAATCCCCAGCACACTGCTCATATGAACAGCAAAGCAATTTGTCATTAGGACTAAAAGAGCCAAGTCCATGTCACATCTTTTGACAACACCCTCCCACCCCCAACTTGAAGCCAGAGCACCACATCACACTGCTAAATCTCATTTGATGGGTGAACTGTAAGATCATCTATCATCATGAGAAATTCTTGAAGAAATAAATATGATAAGATGTCAACATCAAATCTAATATTCAAGTTTGAGTCCAGATTGGTGATGGTTTTTTTTTTATAATCAACATACTGATTTTTTCAGTTCCATTCAACCCACTTTGCTGTATTTACAAATGTATTTATCTGCTTGGTTGTCTTCATTTGCACTGTGTACTAACCTGAAACAGCTGCTGCTGCTGCTGTAGCTTGAACATGAACAAAGTTACAGATTTAAAAAGGAAAACTGGAATATCTGCAGTCCTGGCAGCTAAAGTAGCTGTCACCAGAACCGCACCCTGGAGACTCAAAATGATAATTGCAGCAGCTGTTTCAGTGCGCCTGTGAATCCAGTCCTCTTTCAGTCATGTGTATTTCCAGAGTAGCTTTGGAAGGCGCAATAATCGGAAAGTTCATCAAATTCACGCAAAAATCCTTTTTTTCACCTTGACTGTAAGTGCGATAATGCCACCATAACTTATCTGTCATTTCAATAAATCTCTCTTAATGTTAGTTTCCTGAAGGAAAAAAAAACAAACAAGACGTCACTCGTTGATGTCTTTAAAATAAGCATCTCCATTTGCCTGAATGACCTGAGGAGGCATGGCAGCCAATCAGTGCTTCGAGGTGAGAGTGAGGGTAGAGGAGACGCGGAAGATCTGTGGCAGCATGTTGCTCAACTGGTAGAACATTTCCTCTGAAATACTCTGTCGGTACAAAGAGACACAAAGAGAGGTGGCCAGGGTTAGTGAGCAGAAAGGAGACTAAGGTTTGTGCAGCAGCAACATTTTCACTGTACACACTGTGATAATAGAAAGGAACTGCTCAAACTCCCATGTTGGGGGGGAAAAAAATACAGCTGGATTCTTTGTGTCCAGCCAAGTATTAACAGCCTCTGTGGTGTCCTTTAGTTCGATAGTCCTCATTAGTCAAGATGCTGAAATGAATTGAGCTCCAGCAGCTGTACCTTTAACAGGGGACATACTGTGTTTGTCACTCTGAGCACTGCCACCCGTCAAATAAGAATGTTAAGTAATCTTAAGGCAGAAGCATAGTCCCACAAACACACAGTATATATTTAGACACAGCATTTCTTTGAGGTGCAGACAACAATGTCACTTCAGTAGCTGCTATTCTGAATGGTGTCTGAGCATGTAGCTGACAGGAAGCCAATATAGTCGTTGTCCTTTGATGCCACTCGTTTTATCATCTTATCCTGTCAGCAGGAGCTCATGCTATAGGATCCGCTGCCTTTCTGACAAACCGCAAAAGCTATACATGTATAGCATCCAGAAAAGGCCAAAAAATAGTAACAATCATGATTCATCCCGCACGGCAGGCTTAAATTAGCTGAAAATATGACAGAAAACCTTGCTTTAAAGTCAAACCTGAATATTTTTTCCCTTTCCCTTGTAACTTATTTGCATAATAAGAAATTAACATAAGACCTGGATTTCCAACAAAGTGATTAAACCTCAGTGTTGGCAAGCTTCACACAGTTATATGATTGAATCTTTGAGCTTTCTTTTAACATAGCAGTGTAAATACTGAGCCAAAATAACCTAAAGCTCTGTAATCTATGATTTATGGCATGCTTTTTAAGGAGTCAACTTGTCTTAGTGTGCATTCGGAGGCATGCAATGCAAAGCCAGGTGTGCCTTTTGTTACATTATGTACATGTGAGGCCTTAAGTATACATTTCTTTAAAAAAAAAAAAAAAGAAAAGTACTGAGCATTGCTGAAAGGCAGTCACTCAGAGAACAACAGTGCAGTCTTAGGTATAAGTTTTGAAGCCTGAATTACAAGCGGCACATTCTGATCTCACCTTTGGCACTAGAAACTGGACTGTGCGTGATACACCCCCATCCCATGAAGCCATTTCCATCATAAAGCCTGCAAAGAAAATGGATTGAAAGTAGCTCTTATTAAGCACAAATATTGCCGTTCATTTTTAAAAAACTTTTCTACAAACAAAAGTATTTTACAAATATTACTTTGTATTAATACATAATAATAATGTTATTAAGTATTTTCTATGGTTATGTTTGACAGAGAGCAGATAAAATTAAAATCTATGAAAACAATAACAATGCACCAAATAGCCAGCTGGTACAGTAGGTACTATCCAAATTGCTGGCTTAACAGTGGCTTAATGTGCACTGGAAATTCAAAGTAGGTCCATTAATACTGTGCAATAGCTACACATAATTTGAAATTTTTTGGTTTTTTGTTACCTTTGACACATTTGAATACCAGCTCTGCCCTCTTAAGACACCACGGTATGGTCATCTCCTGCAATGAGAACAACACGGAGCTTACTTTGGCTTGAAATGAAATGAAATGAAATGGCTTTATTCTGGAAATGGGTACACGCCTCCACTCATACACGTAGTCAGTGAAGAAGTGCTAAACTTAGAATAACATAAGACAAAGAAAATAATAATAATTAAAAAGCAGCAGGCTAGCTTTTGTATAACATCATTACCTGCGAGGTAGAGAGCACTTCAGACTAGACAGGAAATTAGTTTTACTACCCTCATTTTTATTGTGGTTCTGTAATGTGAAACAACGTTTCCAAACTGTTTTTGGCAATCACTTTCTTTTTGTTATTTTCAAATTTAAAATATTCACATCACCTTTTTAAATTAGTGCAGGCAGGTTAACAGTTCTTTCTTTTAATGTCATGTGTAATTGTATCCTATCACTTATATCTTATGCTTGGCTGCTTTGCTTTGACGTTCTGAGTTACAGGTTAAAAAAAAAACATTTTAAAATGTGAGAGAAAGAAAAGCAAATGAGTTGGTGGAGATAGCGTTGACACATAGAGCTACATTTTTTTATTTTATTTTTTATATATACATACATATATATATATATATATATATATATATATATATGTATATTTAGCCTATACACTGTAGAATAGCAGAGCTTAGAAACTGCATATATTACACATTAATTTAAGTCTCTTGTTAGGCAACTATGCCTTAACTCAACTTGTCAAAATGTTCAGTAGAGTAGAATTGGCACTTTTTGCAAAATCAATCACATTATTGCAAAAAATGTGCGTACATCATGGATCGTTTCCTTTCAGTTCTGAGCGTGTTCAGCTCCAGGTTGCACCCAATGATCTCATCTTGCAGACTACCTTTTCTCACCGCAAGGAGTGTCACATAGACAGCCTTTGCCACAAACATACACAGTCTTTCATTTACTGGTAATGTGCTGCACCCATCCTAAATCAAGAACCTGTAGGAGTGTAAGCAAGGCTCGTGTTTAGACTCACGTCTGCTGAGTCAACCGGTAACAGTTTTGTACTCAAAATAAACTCCAGAGATTTTTTTAATTTTTTAACGCATTCAAATATTCATTCAGTTTTTTTGGTATGACTGAAGCTGGGACCGGGGAGGAGCGGAGCTGGCTGGTGCTGTTCACAGGAGCACTGAAAGCAACTGTTGTTTTTGCCAAGCAGCTGAGGCAAGAACAAAGGCACTTCTTACTGCCAGAAAAAAAATGAACATAACAGTCATAAAATTCTGTGTACAAACTGGCTCTCCAAATTGACAGAAAGTTTTCAATTTCCTCTCCATACACTTTTAAACATATGTTATAGTGCCATTGATCACTTTTTTTTTTTATGTGGCCCTCTTTCCTTTAAAAATCTAAAATTAAGAACCAGAGGAACAACTGTGCTGTATGTTGATTGTGGTCTGTAGTTCATGTAGACAAACTATACCAGTTGTTTTAACATTACAATAGGCTTGTACAAACAAGCAAACATCTATCCCCAAAAGGGAAATGCCTGCGAAAGAAGCTGCCAGATGAAAAGGTTTGAAACAAGAAGCCATCAATTAAGTATCCTTTGGTTCCCGAGGCTTCCAAAGTTTGAAAACTTTAGCTGTGTAAACAAAAGACTGTTGATTAGGCATTTCACAAGCATGCTGAGGCATCTGTGCCTCAAACTGAGGCTTGTTGAATTGATAATGTTATTATTGTTTATCTATTCTCGTGGAAAATAACATTTAATTTCCACAATTTCTTCAACAGATTGAATAATAGAAGAATTTCCTACTTTCAGATAAAAAGGAAATCCTATTTTATTTTGACAGGAAAATGGCAAAAAAAATCTGCTTGATTCAGATCGAGTCCAAAAGTCACTAAAGGCGTTTTTTTTTTTTTTTTGGTTATTTGTCATTTGTCCCGACCATGTGGACACAGAGTGTTACCCTTTATAAACTCTGCAGGACTGAGTCAACAGGCCCACTGGTGACCTTAAAAAGTTGTAGTCTGAATTTCCAGTTAGTGTCCGACAAGCCAGATGCTGCCGTCCATAAACAAGCAGAAGCTAAAATTAAAGTTAAGAAACTTTGGCTTCTGCAGTTAGGAAACTTGCACAGCCAGCAGGTTTGGGGTTTCAACATGAGTACAAGACGACCGAGCGCAGAAGAACGTGACAAAAGAGTTAATAACCTGCCCTGTTAACCCATTATAGGGCACTCATTGAAATACTTTGAAATTCAAAGTTTCAACCTTAGAGTGTGGTTGGAGGACATAAGACTTAATTACTTTTGTAACATCTTTAAAAAAAATTTCATTTTCATGTAGAAAATCAAAGTCAATATAGTTATGGTATTTGGTTCCTCACCCATAAGTGTTAAAAAAATAAATAAATCCAAGAAGTGTACAAGGTAAATATATATCATATATGACGAAAGGAACGTGTATTTTAGATAACATCAACAACATCACTTTTTAGAACATTAAAATATACACATTGTAATTTTTTACAACATTAGGCCATTTCTTCATGACCATATTCTCCTAGACCACCTGCTTCTTAACCTCGCTGAGGCGCGGGATGGGTGGTGTCATACATAAAGTGTGTGGAAATTTCCAAAAACAGTCACTTGTCCTATAAAGGGTTAAGGTTCATTCATATCAGCTCTTCTGGTTAGCTGTAACTTGGCCTGATTACTCAAAACCCCAGAGTACAGAGAACTTTTCCTCTTTTTTAAATTTTCACCTGTATCAAATAGCTGACACTATAACGTCAAACAGGTAACACTAGGAAAGAGGGAGGGCTATAAACTGCAACAAATATCCAAAGTCAGAGTAATCAAATAATGAACAAAGAGGTAACGTTATATCTCAGCCCCAAATCCATTGTTTTGTTTTGGGTTGTTTTTTGTCTGATCTGTGACCACAGCCCAATACCTTCCATCAGCATCATCCATTTCAAAAATGAATCTTATTCAACACCACCACAGTTTCTTTGAGATTACTATATTACAATATACATCCCAAAAATTCAGTTTCCAAACTTTCTTCTTGCAACTGCATTCATCGCATCAACATCCAAACACGCAAGCACTCCCAGCTATTTTTTCTTACCTCCGACATGTCGTGGACCAGCAGCAGAGGGATGGTAACGGTGGTGATGTCATGCGTGCAGCACACCTTGAGGATGTTTCTCAAGCCCATGATAGCCGGGTCCCGGGCGGTGATGTTCCCTGAACGGACGTTGTCATCCACACACAGATGGAAGACGACGTGGACCTCTGACAGGTTGGAGTGCCGTGTGATATAGAACTCACCTTGAAGAAGAGATTTAATAAAGGAGTGTGTGATGGAGCAAGAATATGAGTACGCTGGATAACCACAACTCGCTTTCTCCATTTGGTTATTATGCATAACTATTACCTGGTAAGATATTAGAGGGATTTCTTTCAACATTTTTGCTCTTATCGTCACCTCCGTTCCTTTGAGTCTCTGTAAGGAGACAGAATTGCAAAATGAACCACAAATCAGTAGGCAAAAAAAAAATATATATCACAAGGACAATGAATATTAGTAGTAGCTGGGCTACCCATGAAAGGCTTGAAAGCTAGTGAGAATGTCTGCATGTATACACCTCTACCCTATAAACCACTTAACTTACACTGTGATAAGAATCTGGATAAAATCAACACAGAAGCACTGATGTAAAGTGTCTTCTATTTCCTGACAGCTTAATCCCCCTCTCATCCTGCTGGCATGTCACTGAAATTCTCCAGCTCTGTGAGAAGCCTTTCAGTGTAAACTCTGTGTAAAAGCCAGACTCTTACAGTCAAGTATATGCTTACTGTATACCTGTATATTTCTCCTGTATAATTCCTTTTTACTATAATTATATGATGGTATTAAAATAGCAGAAATGTGTCTTTTATCTTGTTTTTCTAAATGGTAAGATTGGCAGTGAGTATATGCTGGTTAGTATCCTAGTTAGCTAAGATGGTGCATATAACACAAGGCTAAGAATGTTCATTCTGAAGTTAATAATAATACACTACATCTAACTGTCTAAAAAAAGAAAAAAAGGAAATAAAAAGACAACCACACTGTCCATGTTCTTCATGTCAGTGTCAAGATTTTAAAAAATGTCTAACCAGGTTGGTCTTTCTGCTTGCTGCTCCGCTGGGCTCTGGCATAGAGCACCACCTGCTGCACCTCCTCCAGCTGCTCCTCTAGACAGGAGAAGTGGAAGTCTGCGCACTCCTTTGCCACAGTTGCAAAGTCTGTAGGTCAACACAGAATAGGCCACAGATGAAACCATGCATAAAAACACAATGGAAGCAAATGACTGGTTAGCCAGAGCTTTGCTCTGCCTCCACATTTCTGCTGTTTTAAATAGAGTTCAAACTTAAAGGAGAATGGAGTCTACAGTCAGTGAACAAAACACTTAAAGAAAAAAATGGTGTTTTTCTCCCAGTAAAAGATGAGAAGAGAAACGGAACCAAAATATAAATATTGCAGCTCATTGAAACGGCCAAAAAAAGAATCTGTGCAAGTTAAAGTAGGAATCAACATTTTTATGAATATCAACAGTATATTCACAACATTATGCGCAACATGCTCCCTGACCTCTCTTGATGCCACTGTAGGAGTTGACCCTGTTGTCAACCAGGAGCACCAGACCGCAGAGTGAGAACGAGTACAGCGAAAGGGCCGTCTGTAGCCGCCGCAGCTTGGCTCCACTGCTGCCGTGTCGCCGGTGTTTACAGAAGTCCAGCACGTCTGCTCGGACCAGACGCAGGTTGTGCATCGTTTTTAGCTGCGCTCCTGTGAAAAGAGCAAACACACAGGGAACATTTTTATAGCAGCAGTCCTTGATCTGCGCACAAATAGTGGGGAAGCATGTTGAGTACCTAGGTGTATGGTGAAGCTCTCCTCCAGCTGAGGCTGCTCCTCAAACATCCTGGCACCCGAATCTGGAGCCTCTGACAGCTGGCTGGGCTGCACCTTAATCTCCTCACTGGAAAATTAAGAGTAAAAAGAAATTAATCCATAGCACATCTATGAATTAAAGTACATCAATTTCTGCATGTATTAGTTATAAAAGCTTAAATTTTGGTTGCAACTGGGGTTGAGTGTGTGTGAGTGTGCATGTGTGTGTATGTGTGTGTATGTGTGTGTGTGGGGGGGGGGTACAGATTAAGAAACTGAAAGGTTTGATCCCATGGCAACGCAAAAATAAAATCCAAAGATTACATCTTAGTGTTTTAATAAAACATAGCCCCAAAGGAAGATGAAAGGGAAAATCAGGAACCAAATTCATATAAAAGTTGTATGAGAGTCAGAACATTTAATATTAGCATTTAATTTTGATTCAAAAATCTAACAAACAAAATTTCCTGTTTAAAAAACTGTTTTGTTGACAAGACCGATATGAGCCTCAGGTATGAGGATGTTTTTTTTATGTGGTGTGCTGTTCCTCTTAGAAAGACTAAGACACTGCATCCAAGAAATCAAAACTCCGACTCAAATTCTATTTGCATTTTCCCTCCACAAACTACAGCTTTCATTAAAACACACATCTATACATGACATAGAATGTTTTCAGTTCCACCCACACATAGGAACATAATGATATTCATCTTTAAAAATAAATGAATGCGGGGTCAGCACATTGCCTAAGAACCTCTTAGCATAAATGTCCTGATGATATTTTAATTTTTTTTCCTTCACAGAACATTCAATATATGCAGAGGAGTATAATAAATTAATTTAAACAACCATTTTGCTGGACTACATTGCTGTTAAGCACTTTTTTCTCCACTTCTTGCCTTACGATGACAGTCCTAACTGATCCTGCAAAGCTCAACACCAGTCAAACCAAGACGAGCTTTTGACCGCTTGTAATTGCTTTAATTTCTATGTAAATGTAGGCTGTCCTTCAAAGTAGTACACAGTGTAGCAGTAGTGTTTGGGATTAGAGCTGCTCAGCATGTGCAGCTGTTACGACTATGCCAGTAAGGGTTTGTTTGGTAAAGCTCCAGATGGAAAACAGCTGATCGGTTTCATGTAATTTTCTCACTCAACAGAATATGTTTTTCTTGTTATTACTAAGATGCTACAACTAAGCTTTTTTCCCCACATCTGACTTCCTGTCTAGTTTTTAGGCCAGATATAATAAGCTGTTTGCAACTGCAAAAAAGAAAAAAAGAAAAGCACCCACGGGAGTGGAAATTTTTGTTCATTTACTATAAATGTGCAAATTTATGAACAGAGAAACAGAAGCGGAAACCAGCTCAAACAATCAATAACTGGGGCAACCCAAATTAGCAGGTTGAAAACTAGCAGACCTGATGAGGGGAGAAGTAATCCACTAACAATGGCGGCGATGGTTGTCACTTGTAATCTGACAATAACACAATACACTGGTATAGATTTTACTTTAGAACAGAATGAAAGGGAAAGGGAAAATCTAATGTGTCTAATAGCTCACCCACTGGAAGAGCAGAAGAAGACAGAACGTTATTTCCTGTCAGTTCCTGACTAATCCGATCTCAATCAAGTTACTGCTGCCATGCCACACACAGAAATGCACATATTAGCCTTATTTTTCCTTCTTCCCGTTTGATGCTCTGCATATTTATTTTAAGTCAAAAGGAAAGAATCTGACACACAAACCAGCTGAGAGGAACAGGACATTAGTGGGTTTCTGCAAAATCCCAAATTACATTCAGTAACACGTGAATGGTATGATTGCTAGACATTCAACATCAGTGTAACAAGTTTGAGATCTACCTAAGTCACACTAATAGCTGTCTTCTGCCAAAAATGTTATGTAACATAAAATATATGCGAGTAATCAAAATTAAAAAAAATAACACACTAGATCTGATTTGTGATGGTAAAGAGTTTTGTGTGTGCACACTGCTCCTACAAATATATATGCAACAAGGCCAGCTGCCAAAGCTGCTATGTCCACACTTACTGTGTCTTTTTTAAAAAGTCCTACAGTAGTTTTTTAACATCAAAACGCAGGTTTGCGCTGGTGGAAACTATCAGTAAATCTGCCCCCACCCCACCCCACCC
This sequence comes from Pterophyllum scalare, assembly GCA_024447675.2. Taxonomy (NCBI): domain Eukaryota; kingdom Metazoa; phylum Chordata; class Actinopteri; order Cichliformes; family Cichlidae; genus Pterophyllum; species Pterophyllum scalare. The sequence goes on from JAMQGT020015032.1 coordinate 144,716, forward strand.
CTAAATCAACCTGCTTTAGCAGTGTTACGTGCAAGGCTTTATTATCACAGCACAAATAAACCTGGGCCCCACGGCCCTGACAAGCCCCAGATCAAGAGGTTGCATTCACTGCAGGTTTTCTTTTCTAAAAGAAAGAGTAAGCTGACTCCAGTGCTTATTATCTCAAATCGACTGTTTTTGTTTTACCTTGAAATCTGAAAGGGCATTGTCACAGACTTGAAAAGGCCAGCTCAGGTAAATTTGGGTGAAAAGTAAGGTTTCATATATCAGATGTGCAAACACAAACAGAGATTCCACTGTAGTATGCACACACACACACACACACACAGAAATCGAGCACTCTAATAGACCTTCTTTGTTTTGAGTGTCTACACACAAACACATAGAGAAGAACTCACTTTATTTTGCTGCTGTTGCTGGATTTCTGCAAGTCCTGGTGCAGTTTGACAACCCATTCTTGATACTCGTGCTTTTGAATGCCTGTCACTTGCTTCAGCTCACTGGCCCACTTGTTCTCCAGGACCTGTTCAGTGATGCCAATGTCAAACGTTGGCATTGTCAAATGTTGAACATGACACAAGGTTTACTTGAAAAATGAACCAACTGTATCTCTTGAAATGTCAGAAATTAAATGATCTCTTTGGCACTGAGACAAGCTACAGAGCACCCAAGCTTCCTTTTACCTGCTGAGCATCAAAGTGTTGAGAGGCTACAGCGTTTACATCCTGGTCACTCAATGTGTTCCCCAGCTCATGCATGACTTTGCCATTTCTGTTGCTTGCCTACATAACAAAAAAGTATTTACTGTTTTGTTTTTTGTTTTTTTAACAGATTGTTGGGAAACTTCATGAACATTTATAAAATTTCTATATGAGAAAGATTAGATGTTCTGATATCACAGGCTGTGGCAGGAAACAGATATTAAATAATCTTAAGTATGGTTGCTTAAGGGAAAAAAAGGAAAGTGATATCTGTGTCTGTGGCAGGAAACATAATAAAATTATCTTAAGTCTGATTGAGAAAAAAAATTAACTGATTTGTAAAAGCAAATTTACTTCTAACTTACTAATATCTAAATGAAATCTTGATATTACACCACCATGGCTTTAGTCCATGGAAGAACTTACTGGGGAAGATCTAAATTTATAGGTGTTTGGTAATACTGTGTAAGGGGGGAGAGGGATAACTAACATCACCTAAAAACTGACGGCAAAACTGTTGGTAACAAACATTTAGAAATAAGACACATAAACATGTTCAGGAAATCCTAAAATCCTGGTAAAAATCCCACCCAGCACCAACCTCTCTTGAAGCTTCTTAATTTCCATATCTCTCTCACTGATGAGCTCAGAGATGCTAACAAAGTAGTTGTGCTCCAGGTTGAGGAGAGTATCTGAGGCAGGGGAGTGGATCAACTCATGGTACACATTGGCAAAGTCCTCATCCCAACTGGGCTCTTCAGGCCGAGCATGTTCCAGTGTAGTCTGGAACCGTGAGAGTGAGAAAGCAAAACATATTTTTGTTTTGTGTGTGTGTGTGTTTTAATGGCAGCTGCAAGCAGTTAAAGCAAGGTGATGGTATCGTACTTAACCATGCTGGCTGATGAGCAAGAACAATAAGCAAGAAACTGAGTTTAAGTAGAAGTAAAGCACAAACAAAGAAAGCAAAATGCAGCGCAAAAAAAAATTTCTGTGTTATGGATTGCAAAACAAACTAGGCCAGTTGATGTAACTCAGCATGGTTAAATGCAAAATAACAGTATTCTGAAATTTATACAGGCTCAAGAGTCTCCAGGTCACAAGCACAAAGCAGAATGGAAAGCATCCCAGTGCATTTCTGTGTGACTGCAGTTAAAGTCCTAAATGTGTGAATGCAGTGGGAGAGCGCTGATCTCATTGGCCTTCCTTTACTAAATATGAAGTGAGGCATTTGCTTTCAAATAAATGTGCTAGTGAACACATCATGCATGATTTCATTAAGAAACCACAAAGTCTACTTTTCAGTATGATGTTTGTTTTGTATTGATCCATAGCATAAAAGTAATCACTCCATTCACAAACATATGAAACATATGAAATTGCCACCACATATTGCATCTCTGGTGAGAAACATCAGAGATGTAATATGTGGTGGCAATTTCATCAGAGTAACCAAGTAAAATGCTTGGGAGAGACATTAAACACAGCGTGAGGGCTCATGTAATGAGATTTTTTTTGTGGGTTTGGTTTGGGGTTTTTTTGGTCCAGAACTCATGAATAATCAATTACTACACTACTTCCATTTAAATTACTTTAATGATCCATGACCACCCCAATGTTAGTGAGAGCGTTCAAGGACACTTCCAAAACACTCGGCTGTGCTACTGCAGAAACATGAAGTAGTGGAAATATCATCAGGGTGTATTAAGCAGCTAGTGTGTGAAATTTATCTTTGGAGTTCCTGCCAAGCTTAGAAAGTTAGAGGTTACAAGGCACACAACCACACAAGGCACACAACGAAATGATCGTTCCAGATCACTCATCCAGAGACGAGCATCTGCGGTCATGCAGCCAGAGACCGGCGCTAGGCAATGTGGTTTAAGTGTCTTGCCCAAGGACACAACGCAGTTAATGAGAACCGGAAACCTTCCGGCTGCAAGGCAAGCGCCTACCCACTGCGCCACTGCCACTTTTTGTACCGTCCATAATATTAATAGATATTCTTCATAGAAACATCTCCCCACAATTTTACAAATTTCTATACATAATCAAATATAGATAATAATAATAATTTAATATAATAGCAACACATATGGGGAGAAGTTTTCTGTAACAGACATTAATTCTAAACTTGAACTACTTAAATGTGACATCAATGTCAATGATTAATTATCAACGATAGACAACAGAAAAAGAAACAACTTGGTGTAAAGTTGTACATACAACTAAGGCAAGCAAACAAAAAAACCCAACTAAAAACAACAACACGCCCTATGTTATCCTTCTCAGTTATATATGCAAAACTAATTTTTAGGCATAATATCCATCCACCTATCCATTTTCTTAACAGCTTACCAAAATTATCTCTGCTCTCACAGAGCAAGAGGTGGGTCACATCCTGAGCCCTGTACTGCAAAGCAAGTTCAACACACCCAAGGTATCTTTCAGCTATCTGGCTTCACTTACCCAATCAATTGCAATCAGGCTAAGTGGTCACACAAAGGGGGTTATCAACTCAAAAAGTTAACCAAGAGTTTAATCAATCTAGCTACGAGTGCATTCACGCAAAAAAGGTTAGCGTTGGCAGCATCTGACCAAACACAGAAAGAGAAGTCTATTTGAAAAATTCTAAAAGGTTAAACACACAATACAGACTGAAAGTAACACAAATCAGTGGTACGGGTGTCTGTAACAGGAAAAGCACTGTACAGTAGTAAAGTACAAAAAGCATTAATATAATGATTAATTATTATTAATATACAACAAAGCTGCATGTAAGAATCTATACTCTTACTGAAGCCAATCAGGGAAAGGCAAACATTTTAAAGTGAATTTTAAAATTCATACACTCCTGCTATCCATGGACAGAGGTCCGAAGGATTTTCCAGGAATTGATTGGTCAATAATAGGGGACTGTGTACCTGCTGATTTCTAATTCAGAACATAACCTGCCTCAGCATAAGTTACGCTGGCGATGTACCCCTGTAAGAAGTAAACCGTCTTCTTAGTTCTCTAAGCCCAGGGTTAACCCTTAAGTTACCCAGATAAGCCCAAATCCTGCTTCGTAGTACCAGGCATCTGGACAGGTCACCACTTCATCACAGGGCAAAACACAGAGACAAATGACCACTCACGCTCACATTCATACCTACAGGCAATTTAGAATTGCCATTTACCCCAACATGCATGTCTTTGGACTGTGGGACCCAAGGAAGAACATGCAGACTCCACACACAAAAGCCTCAGGTGGCTGATGGATTCGAACCCAGGACCTACTTGCTACTTCCTACTGAGAAGACAATACAGTGTTTAGTACCATAATAACATAATG